>WJFB01002804.1:0-16550 GCA_009870185.1 Pygmarrhopalites habei
GTGTGTGTGTGTGTGTGTGTGTGTGTGTGTGTGTGTGTGTGTGTGTGTGTGTGTGTGTGTGTGTGTGTGTGTGTGTGGAATAGTCCATGTTAGCCTAGTATTGATGAATCGGTTTTCACTCTCTCCCTGTATGTACAGAGACATATATTTAGTTGTTGTACATAGCATTTTGGACAAAATATAGGTATCTAAATGGAGACAGGAGGAGTGTGTGTGTGTGTGTGTTTTCCATATATCATTTTGAATGTACATATTCATGGGTCTATTTGTATATCCCATGGTATTGGTTTCTCTCTCTCTCTCTCCATTCCTTGAATGTACATTATTATTTTGCCAACATATTTTTCTCCACGCTCCTCTTTCTCTCTCTCTCTCCTTCCTTCCTCTACTCTGTCAATGGCTATTTCGTCATGATAAATGTTGGTAGTAAATTAGATTTGACATTGAGATTAGCTGTAGCTGTCCTACGTCTTCTTTTTTCCCTCTTTTTCTTCTCTCTCTATCTCTCTCAAATATATATTGTACACACAGGATTCCTACTTTCACCCACACATTTTTTTGCAAGTGGGGAAGAGCACTATATTTTCTCTGTATTGATAATAAAGGGTACTTCCATCCCTAGCCATTTCAACTATTGTGTATATTTGAGTTTCGTATATTAAGTTCCCTCTAATAATAATAATGAGGGGGTATTAGAAGAGAGTCCTACTTGACGATTTTTTTTCTTTTTCTCTCTCTCTCTGGATCCTCGTGTGTGTGTGTGTGAGTGTGTGTCTCCAATTTTTTCCACTCTATTCTCCATTTGTTTATCTTTTGTTAATCTCTCTTTTTCCTCTCTCCTCTCCTCTTGTCTTGTCTTGTGTCCCCGGACTTGGAGACTTGGAAAAACTTGAAATGTGCTTGAGTTATCTAGTGTACATTTCATCTTATCTGTAATGATGTATCCTTTATCCTCTTTATTTTTACCTTGTTTCCTCCTTCATCCATTTCTCGGGGGTTTCTTTCTTTCCCTTCGTTGCTTCTCTCTCAACAGCCACTTTTCTGTAATGCATGTTCCCTGGCTCGTATTTAACCTCTCCATTTCTAGCCCTTTTTCTTAAAAAATATGGAGAGGAAGAGGAGTCGAGAGTGGATGAAATATTTAACTTTTTTGATGCACAAACATTGGAAAATGTGTGTGTGCAATTTCGAATGTGGATTTGTAGGACAAGAAGTATTTTAGTTCGAGTGCGCCGTTTCTGTGAAATCAAGACTCAAGAGGGAAAAGCAAGAGTCTTGTTAGAAGGGGAGCGGGATTAATTACCATTTTTATTATTTAAAAACAAACTGGAGAGTAAAGGAAGAGAGAGAGAAAGAAGAGGGAGAGAGTGTGCGCTGTGAGCGATTTTTAAGAAATAATTTTGAGGAGAAAGAGTCATAAAAGAAAAGAAAAAAAAGCAATTGGCGGAGCATGAGGAGTAGATGGGGAAAAAACAATTTTTATAGTTTTTTAAGGCAATCCACCCTCCCAACATTTATATACATGTACACACGCACACACATGAACACACACCGAGTCTCTCTCTGTGTGTGTTTTCTTCACGCTGTTTGCTTCCACTCCTTTCTTTTTCCAATTTTTATGGAGCCTTTAATTGCAATCCCTCTCATTTTATTATCCCTGTTCTTTCTCTCTCTCTCTCTCTCTTTTTCGTCCATCCTCCGACTTTTATATATTTATCAGACACACGGCCGTACACAGTACACGGACGGTGTGTGCGTGTGTATGAAGATGTTATTTTTATATAGATAAACACAGAGCTATCTATCGTCCAGGGATTTTTTTATGATTTGAGTTCACGTTTCAATCGAAAATTGTTTTTTTCCCCTTCCTTTCTTCTTCCTTCCGTCTCTCCTGTAATCTAAATATATATTCACAATTTTACCTGTACACCCCCTTGATCTGTGTCCTTCCCTTCCCATGACTAGTTGTGTGTGTGGAGTGTCTTTTGCAAATTTACAAGCAGAGTCCTCATAAAGAGTGTGTGTGTGGAGAGGAGAAGAGAGGAGGGGGAGAGAAGGAAAATATAGGGAAACCAAACGAACCTAATAAAAATTTAGTTGAGGCGATAAACAACTTACCTCCTTACATATAATAAGACTCACACCCAGACACACTCACATGGAGAGAGAGAAAGTGGGAGAGAAAGAGAGAGAGAGAGAGAGAGAGCAAGTGGATAAAAGGGGAAGGACGAGGAAAGTGGTGTACATAAGAAAGAAGGTATAGGTAAAGAGGATGGTCTTATTGGATTTATTTTTTTTCCCTGTACATCTTTCAAATAGAAAAGGACTGAGGGAGTTTGTGTATGTGTGTGAGAGAGAGAGAGAGAGAGAAAAAAAAAAGAGAAAGGGAGAGAGAGAGAGTAACAATGAGCTGATGCATCGATTCTTTTTTTTCTCTTTTGGAAAAAAAAGTCTTTTAATTTGTTGTGAGAGAAGAAAGAGAAATCTGGAGGAAAAAGGATCCACACTTCTTTCTATTTTTTCCCCTTCTTTCACTTTCTCTCTCTCTTCTCCATCACTTTAAGTCTCTACTTTGGATTGGTTTGACTTTCTTATCGTCCTTTCGTCTTTGCGCGCTTTCCCCCTCTCTCTCTCTCTCTCTCTCTCCACACATACAGACACACGGTAGATAATAAGGTGGAGGGGAGGGAAGGGAGTTATTCATGTTTAAGAATCAAAATATAATATTTAATGATCCATATCATTAGCTCTCCTTCTATTTTGCCACTGTTAGAGGGACGACAGGGGATGTGTCCGTGTGTGTGTGTGTGTGTGTGTGTACGTGTGTTTATAAATCGATCCGTGTCACAGTAGTCAACAACAGTTCTTGCATGCATCCTCCTCCAAGAAGAGAAGAGAGAGAAGAGGAAGACAGACAGACACAGACATGTGTGCGTGTGTTTGTGAGCACAAAAGTCAATGTAATCCTGCATACACACACACAGGGAAAGGGGTGTGTGTGCAGAGAGATAGAGAGAGTACAAGGTCTTTTTCAAATGTTCCATTTCCCGAGCACAGTAGCAAAGCAGAAGGGGAAGAAAAAGAAGACAGAGGAAAATTGGAAAAATACGGAAAATGCGCGCACACACACACCCACCACACATGTATGTACGTAGGTCGTAGGCACACACAGTCCCCTCTCTCTCTTTCCCGTGGCACTCCATAATATATTGTAAAAATGCATATGGTGTAATAAAAAGGGATAGAAAAAAAATTGCACAGTTGATGGGGAATAAATGCACCGTAGTTTATGAATGTACATCTGTCTCCCCAAAGTCAATGGAAGAAAATAAGCGAGAAACAGAGGAGGAGGAGGGGGCAGTTCTGAATGGTGAGGGGGACACGTTGAAATATGAGAATTGGGGAGGAGAGAAGGATTGACGGGAGTTAACATGTCAAGATTTTTCCCCCCTCCACCTTCTTTCTCCTTTGTACCTTTCGTGAAAGACAGACACACACACACATGTAGGCACTTTAATTCACTGTCTTTTCCTCTCTTTTTTCATTTTTCCATTTCTATGGGTCTAGCCCCACCTCCCTTGTGCATTCCCCTTTGCCCCCCCCCTCTTTGCTAGTACATTGTACAACGTACAATTGTGGAGTGGAGTCAAATAAATTTACGATACAAGACCAACTCAACTGTGTAGAATGGAGAATTCTATTTGCAAAAAAAAAAAATTCTATCCATTCTACTCCTTTCAATACATGATTAATCAGGGAATATCATGCAGAGAGCAAAGGAGATTGTGTGTGTGTCTGTGTCTGTGTGTTAGAGAATTGGGATAAAGCACTTTGAATTTTCATTGTGCGAAGAGAGAAAGAGAGAGAGTCAATTTTTTACAGTACAAAACGAAAATTTCGTACCGTAGAAGAAGGGTTTAAAGTCATAGAAGAGTATTTGTAGTGTAGATGTTCGTTTGGTGTGTGTTCCTTGGTTCTTCTTATTGTTCGATACAATTCCAGATTGCTCTACTTTTCCTGTTACGACTACCAGACATACACACGCACACACATAGAGAGAAGGACAAGAGATTTTATTTAATGCAGCAAATTTTTTTTTGGAAAGGTGTAACAAAGTTACGAAATTTCCAAGGAACTCACTTTTCTCACAAGGAAAGATTATTGGGGGAGGAAATGGATTCTTTTCGAGTTAAATGTGATTTACTGAGTGTCATGGTGAACGTGGGAATTTAATTGTTCAATTAAGTGCAAAGTCCTTGAGAAAGAAAATGAAGGAAAAAATTGTAAGACTTGGACGCCGATTCCATGTTTTTCAAAAAACAAAGCCCAGGTTACTGTGCTGTAAAAAGCAAATCAGGAATTTACACGAGTGGCGTTCAATTTTTTTCATAACTTTTTCATAACTCCAATATTTTTTCCTGCAAAATTTTTGCACGTAGTTAAATTTTCCACGTTGACCATGACATTCCAGGATACATCATAATTACGTTCTATAATGGAAAATAATATTTCAGCAGAGAATACAACTGAATTTCAGTTAAAATAATGTTTTTTTCCATTTGATGTGACCCGGTTGAAAATTCCTGTGCTACGGTCTGTACACTTTAATGAACGTGTGTGTGTGTGTGTGGCGGTTGGGTGGGTTGAGCAGTAAATGGTTTAAAAAAAGGTTCCTTTTTTCTTCAAAAAAAAATGAACAGAAGGATGGAGTGATGCTCTGTAATTTTATAAAAATGGGAGAGAAAAGCCATAGTAAATTATAGGAGCTCACTCACCATACACACACACATATGTACACACACACTAGCGCACGACAATGGAACAGACAAGGTCTGTGGTGTGTGTGTGTGTGTGAAGGTAGGCAGGGAAATTGGGGAAGAAGGAGAGAGAGGAGCAGAAAAAAATTATTCATCGATCAATATGACAATGGTGGATATACATTTATGTAAAGCGTAAAGGAGGATGAAGAGAGGGGGAGGAGGAGGAGGCTTTTCTCTTTTTTCCGTTTGGCGTTTGCCAATCTAGTGAGTACTGTGTGTGTGTGTGTGGCTCTGCATTTTATTTGCATTTGTAGTCCCCAAGTCAAAGGGAGGAGGAAGGAAAGTGGAGCGGCGTATATTATAAAAAGTTAAAATGTAGGGAGAAGGAGGCTCGGTGTGTGTGTGTGTGTATGTACGTGGGTGTGGAGGAAGAGAGAAAATTCGGAGCGGAAAATGGAATGGTGGAGGAGGACTAACGAACAGTGATCAAGATCACAAGCGTCCCTTACGATACCAAAAGCAAAAATTGTGTGTCGGCTTTTTGGCGTCCCCAGCTCAACTCTCTCTCTCTCTCTCACTTTCTCCCACTTTCTCTCTGCTATCCTTCATCGTATCAAAGGCCTTTGCTGCCTCTGCTTGTGCTTTAATAGGGATGACTAGTCAGTGAGGGTGTGTGTGTGTAGAGATGAGAGATGGATGAGTGAGGAAGGGTATGTGTGTGTATAAGGTAATGTATTCATGCAAAGAATCCAGTCATGCTACATTTCACTCGTATTATTCATCCCACCATTGCCAATGTAGCTTTGTCCCTTTTCGCCAAAAAAATTTATTCAACTTCTCCCGCCATCGCCATTCTTCACCTTTCACTAGAAGTGAGTGAGAAGGAGAGAGAAGGGAAGAGAAAGTCTCTCTGAGTGTGTGTTTTCTCTGGGGCACTAATTAGTGCAAGATTTTTAGGTGTGTGTGTTATGGAAGGTGGGCCCAGGTTTTTGTTCTCCCTTCTCTCTTTCCTGGAGAAGGGGAAAAGAAAATAGAAAATTCTCTGTAAATATTTCAGAGAATATGGAGAGAGAGAGAGAGAGGGAGAACGTTATTTCCTCTTATTTATTAATGGATGCTCAGGAAGAAGGCGTGTACATAATATATGTGGGATAATTGTGTGTTCGTGGTTTTGAAGCACAAGGGTTAGTTGGTAATTTTGTTGTGTGTCGTAATGATTTAAATGGGAAGGGATAATTAGGAAAGGTAGAAAGGTAGAAGGTCGATGACGTGTTCTCAATGTGCAATAAATTATTTTGGGTTATTATTTAAATTGTCTGTCTCTCAGTCAGTGAAAGGTAGACACACACATGCCAAAACATTTTTTGGTGGTGTGGATTTGTTTCTGAGGAGAAGGGTCATGATTATGCGGGGTGATTAGGATGTCCACGAGTGTCCGGGTAATTATATGGGCCATGGAGAGAAATGGATTTGTTGTGACAAACATTGGTGCGAACTCATGTGTGTGTGTGTGGAGTCGGCGGAGGGAAGGAAGTGCATTCGCATTTTTTAATGATTTTTTCAAGGTTGCCAATTTCTCTCTGCCACTCTCTCTTTCTCTCATTTCAACAAAAAATGCGGAATTCAAATTTTTCTGTGCTAAATTCAGGTTTGTTCTTTTCACCTTTTTCGAAAGTCCTCTCTCTACAATGGGACACACTCGCTGTGTGTGTGTCTGCAGCGCATAGGAAGGGAAATGAACATTTTGTTCATTCCAATATAATATGACATGACCTTTCTCTCTCTCTCTCTCGTGAAGTCCTTGCCCTTTGCTCTTACAGAATGGAGGAGGGTGGAGGATTGGTCGTTCGGGTTGGTAGGTAGGAGAGTCGGTTATTTAGTTTTGAGATTTTGAAAAGTAAATGGTAAAATCCTATGGAGCAATCGTAATAGAAATGGCACTCACAATGGAATGTGTACATGTACAATGAACATTATACAAGAGAGAGAAAGACACACAAGGGGGGGCGTAACACAGAGAGAGAGAGAGAGAGAGAGGAAGAGGAAGAGAGTGGGACTGGACGGTGAGAGAGAGAGAGAGAGAGAAAGTCCTTTTTTGGGATTAATTTAATATTCCATTCACAATTCCAAGAGGAGATTTGCTTTTACACTTTATACCATACGGAAAACCCCGGCATAATGGATTGTAGTCTGTCTGTCTGTCTATACTTTCCACTATATCCTATTTATGTATATCCACAATCCGTTTTAAAAGCTGGCCCTCCATTTTACTTGACTCCTATGTTTTCTCCTCTGAGGAAAGTGTGTGTGTGGATGTGATGGCCTATTTAAATTTTGACTCTGCTCTCTCCGAAAAGAGAGTCCCAGCAGAGCCGTGTGTGTACAATAATCAAGGAAATTCTCTCTCTCTCTCTCTCTCTCCTGTAATAATAATTCAGATTACATTTTTTGCACTCCATTCCAACGCACAAAATAATTTTTCTTTATAGACTCATCATCAAATTCACCGCCATATTTTTAAAAAATAAATAGCTCCTCTTTCATCAGAGAGAAAGGTGGGTTTTAAAAAATTGTAGCCAGGCTATCTTGTTCCCTGGCTCTGAGTGCGTGTGTGTGTTGTCCATGTACAGATGAATGGAGATGGGACTGTAGGAAGGGAGATAGAGAAAGAGGCTTATTTATTGGCTGGTTTAATTAGTCGAGTGGAAAGGGAGGAAAGAGGATGCTGGTTGCTTTCTCTCTCTCTCTCTCTCTCTCTATTCTGTTGTTCGGATGAAATGAAGAAGGAAAGAGAGAGAGTGTGTGGAGAGAGTTGGGTAGCTGTGAAAGCGTGAGAATTGACTGGAAACTCAAAGTCAGACAAGGTAAAGGGTGAGAGAGAGATATATAAAATATATAGAGAGAAATATAATGGAGGACGACTATTACATGTACAAGTTGGCAGGTAGTCTCTAGGTAAGTCTCTCTCCCTTATAAATTACAACTTTTGGTAGTGTGTGTGTGTGTGGACTGTGTGAGTGTGATGTAATGTAATGGCACAGTGGCAGTGGTTAAGGTACAAGCATAAAGTCTTTTAATTATAACTCATTCACGGCCTCCTCCTCCTCGGTTGGTCTGTAGTGGAGTCTGTAGTCTCCAGTGTTTTTTGGTTCTGGCTCTTTCCTCCTGACTCTTCTCATTTCGCTTGTTCATTGCACTCTGTGGAGCCGTCGACTCGACCTTTCACGAGCAGAGAGAGAGAGAGTATGTGTGTATGTATGTTTGTGTGAGGGAGGGAGAAAGTGGTGGTCTTTCCCCTCCTCTCTCCCTTCAATTCACTTTTTTCACAGAGAGGAAGGGAGAGCAGAGTCAGCAGACTGCGAAATAAAATTGCAACACATAAACTTACTGCCAATTTCCTTATATTACACTACATTATGAGAGTTTGGAGAGTGTGGACCTTTCCTTGTCATTCCCTCTCCTCTCTCTCTCTCTTGTTTTGGATTCTGGGAGGTGATTCGATTCGATACTCTTGCGACGACGACGACGACAGGGGTTGGTTGTAAAGGTCCATAGACACACGGAGAGAGAGCGACGTGTGTCTTGTATACATAATGTCGAGTTATGAGTTATGGTTTTTCATTACATGGTGATTGTTAACAATCCCTCTTGTGTCTACTCCTCTCTTCCCATTTCCAGTCATCTCGAATTTCGCACAGGTCATCAACACAGAAACAGAAAAGGAGGGGTAGAAATGGAGTCCTGTAATGGAGAAAATGTATGACGGACAATTTAAATTGACATGGAATATTTTAATCAGTTTCACTGGTTTTCAAGAAAAAAGAAGAGAATGGTAGTTTTACGTTTTTATCCGGTGGAGAAAAACAGTTTTCAGGACTAGAAACCCTAATTTTATGAAACAGTTTCATTAGTCACTCTAAAATATTTGAATGTCAGGAACTGGATTTTTGTTCCAAAATTTTGTCAAGTTCAACGCCACTCGGGCTTATTTTGCCTTAAAAAGGGAGAACAACAGCTGTAGTATAGAAATTTCGTTGCTTTACATTCGCGGTTGTAAACTGTTTTTATTCAAGGGCACAACCGAAAAACGAACTTGACAGAAACCTGGTTTGGCCGCCAAATTTTTTAAAAAATGAAAAGTAAATAATTTAAACAAGTTTTTGTCATAATTTTAAAAATGCATTTTAGTCTGACAATTTTTTTATTCTTTTGTAACATTTTCTCTTTCTCCATTCCGTAATGAATTTAAAGTTGAAGTAATATTTTTATTTGGACTCTTTGACTCCCGCCCCTTGTACTCCTTGTATACTTGTAGGGTTGAGTGTGTGTATGTGAAAGAGAGTTTCGTTGAAAAAGTGGAGCTTAAATAAATTGGTTTAGCCATGGGGGAGGGTGGAAAAATATAAAAAATGAATTTGATATAAATATAGGAGGAGGATGAGAATTTATTTCGGACGATATTTCTTGGAGGCAGGGGCAGTTTAGAGTGAGCGTCTTTTTTTGAGAGAAAGGGAAAGGACGGAGAGAAGGAGGAGGAGAGGAGGAAGAACAAGAAAAGAATGTGAGATGTAGAGTGAGGAATGTTCACGAGAAGAAAGGAGAAACTAGAGAGAGAGAAAAAAGGAGAGAGTACACACACATCCTTGTACTATACTCTCTTTTCTCTTCCTAAAGAGTCGTATGTAGGCTGAGCGACGAAAGGGTTGCCTCATTAATTTTAACAAACGATTAACAAGATGGCAAGTCTTATTTCTTTTATATCTGTACTCGCTGTGGAGGGGGAAAAGAGTGTCTGAAGGTGTGTGTATCTATACACATTATATATTATTTAGAGGGTCGACTGTGTGTGTGAGTGTGTGTGTGTGTGGGGAGGAACACGCTGAACGTTCCCCACATTTGGAAACTTATGGAACTCTAGCACAAGTGGAGAAGAGAGAGAGAGTGAAAGTGGGAGAGAGTCAAGATGAATGGGTCATGGTGAAAAGGAAAGTAGTCAAAGCTCAAGAGAAAGAAACAAGTTTTAGAGAAGGGAAAACCGGGATAATACACTTCTGTCCTTTGCCCTACACACACACCCTACCCCACCCTATGGAAGTGAGTGTGTGTGTGTGGAGAAAGTGGAGGAGAGGGTCTCAGGGTTGTTTGATGGGTGGATGATGGGACACTTTCACACACAAATTCTCCATACAATTTTTTTTCCTTGAAACTCCCCTCAGTTTTGTTTTTCATTCCCCACCAACACACTCTCTCTGAGTGTGTGTGTGTGTGACTGTACCTGGAATTGTGACATTCAATGAAGGAGGAGGGGTATAGAAATGTCATTGAGGTTGGTTTGAAAAGTTTCCCTACTTGTCCAGAGGACAGTTTTATGCATGATGGAGCGAAGGACATTGACGAGTTTCTGAGTCAGCCTCTCATTCCTTCTTTCTGTGGAGAAAGTTGAAGAGAGAAAGAGAGCTGTTGCTTTCTCTCGAGTTTTTCTTTAGAAATTTCTTATTCAACGGAGGCAGTGCGAGGATGTTGATGATGATGATTACATTTTGGAAGGGAGACTAATTTTGAAGAGTGTACTCTCTTCCTCTCTTTCTCTCTGAACGCTTTTGTGGCGAGAGTAATTAATCCTCGTTTTAAAATAAACCACACAACATGTTCCAGAGACGCACACAAACACACACACACTACACACACAGAGGGTGGGGGAAGAGGAAAAACTGTTTTCTTCAAATGTCAAAATTTTCACGCCGAGCTGACTGGCAATGACTGCTAACTGTTAATACATTGAGTGAGTGAGCTGACGTTTTTCCCGGGTGGAATTCTCTCCCTCCTCAAACCCCCTCCGTTTGTGTGTGTGTGTGTGTTCTCAAAGGACGAAATAATGAAGGTGTGTGGGTGGGATGGAAAGGCGCTCCTGGCTTCCACGCTCCTTTGCGGTGTGAAATGAAAAAGATCTGACTGACTGACTAGGGAAAAGCGTAAAAAAAGAGTGTCTGTTTGTGTGTAGAGGGGAGCTCATTAAATTTAAATTAAATTTAGAAAAACTAATGACTCACCCATAATCTTTCACAGACTGTGGGCATGGACTAAAACTGTTGTTGTTCAGATTAAACTTTTTTCTGAGAGAGGAGGGGGGATTTTTAATATTGATTAAAGAATCCAAGGGAATAACCATCATCAGCTGCGTGGGTCATTAAAAGTGGGTCCGTGTCTTAATTCTTTCAATCTTTCCCAAACTGTTATGTACATGGAAGGTGTGTAAGGGAGGAGTCTGTGTGGGCTGTACGTATGCAGGATGGAGGAGGATGTGGGTCGTGGGAAAAGTAAATATTAAGGGAAACTCCCTTTCTCTCTCTCAGGAAACGACGCATGAATTGGAGTGGAAGTGGAGCGAGAGCCAACAGTCTCTCTCTTATTAGGGGCTAAACTCGGAAGAATATTTAGCGGATACTGTCTTCTGTTCCTCGCAGACAGTCAAGATTCATCTCTTAGAGAGAGAGAGAGAGTATTTTTTTGGCAAACTTTTCCATGCAATTTTATAAGACACAAGCCGAGGCATTTTCGCCTTGTGTGTCCCAATCTAGTCAGAGGGAGGAGGGAGGAGGACGGAGAAAAGACCAAATATAGGACCCCGCACACACGTTCACAATTATGTAAATTAAAGAGGGGAAAGCACGTGCTGGGGCGGGTCTACATACAACCTAACTACATCTATAATAGAGAGAGCTGTGTGTGTGTGTGTGTGGAAAGGGGGCTTCTTCCTTTTGGCCACGGCTGAGACTGTGTGTGTGTGTGTGTGTGTGTGTGTTTGGTAGCCGGAGGAAATATGTGCTTCACTCTTCTCTCTTCACTGTACAAACATGACACAGGTGTTCCCTCAGACTCTCGTACCTTACCATCTTTCCCATTGAGTCTCTCACTCTCTTCAACCGGCACACACAAGGAGAAAAGGGAGAAAGAGATAGAGAGAGGAGGACTCTCTCGCCATATCCCTCGTGAAATTCCCATTTGTTCTGCACAAAATTGTGTTCTCAATGGAAATATTATGGAAAAGACAACAGACAGAGCCCTGTAAATCAAATATGAGATGAACACACACACACACCAGGGAAGGGCAAACCAGGGAAGTACACAAACATCACTCTCTCTCTCTCTCTTCGCCCTCCCATTTTCCTTTTTACAAGATAATTGCAAGGCCACACACTCTCTAATTGCAATTTTTTTGGAAGAGATAGAGGATTTCACAATCCACAAGTTTTCCGAGTTTTTGATTTTAATGAAGTGTGCATTTTCAAGATGGAGGGTGAAATTCATGCAGTGTCTGTGTGTGTGTACAGTCGAAAAGCTGGAGCGATGAATAAGTGTAATGATCATAAATTATTTTCGAAAAAACTTGCAAAAATTTTCTCACTTTCTCCGCACGGCCTGACGTTGGCCTGTTGACTAGAAAGTATTGTAATGAGAATAAGTGTAAATATGTGTCCTTAAACTTTTAATATATTACACGATACGAGCAACAGACTTTCTCCCTCCTTCTTCGTTTTTAAGAATACCGCGTTGCCAAAGTTGACCATGGTCTTCTTCTGTCTTGTGTGGATTTAAATGTTTTCACAGGGAAAGTAGAAAGACCTTTTTCCCTACTCTGTCCCTCTTCTCCAGTTTTACGGTATTCCGTAAAGTAAAAGGAGTTACATTGAGGTTAATGCCATAATGTACAATTCTGCCCTGTCCTGTCCTCCTCCTTCCTTACTTCTACTTTCTCCTCCTGCAATCCAGATCCAGACCAAGGTCTTTCTCTCTCTCTCTCTCTCTCTCGTTCTTCATTTTCTCTTTGGAACAGGCGCTAGAGAAGTTTTGACTCTCCTCCTTCTCTCTTCATGCTTTCTCTACTTTCTCTCTCTCTCTCTCCGGTGTTTGAGGAAGGGAGTTGACTGTAGACAAAAGCAAACGCTTCCGGATATAATGAATGGGAGACTCTGTTTTTAACTGAGAAGCAACAAAGTGTATAAAATAGAGAGAAGAGAGAGGGTGAAAGTCCACCTACCTGTCTCCCAGAGAAAGCAGGGCTAAAACTAAAGTCACATAAAATAGAGATGATGGGGCCATTAGTTGTTTCTCCCAGTTTTATCTCCCTCCCTCCGTTCTCTTTCTCTGTTGTTCTCTTTATTTTCTATCCATTTGTATGCACACCTCCTGCGTGTGTGTGTGTGGTATGGAAATAAGAGGGAACATGAGAAGATGACAGTATTAAATTTTGTATGGACATGGAAATGTTTCTTTCTCTGTGTGTGTCTCTAGTTATTTAATCTTAAATTGTGTGTTTGTGTGTGTGTGTGTGGAGGGGGGCCTTAGTCGTAGCTTGTATTTTTTTGCCAAGGGCTATCATAGGGCAATCCACAGTTCGCACTGTGGATGGACGTGTGTTAAGTTCTCCAGAATGAATTTTAACGGATTCACCTTCCAGCGGCTCGACCGACCTTTTCTCTCCTCCTCTTCTTTTTGAAATTGTGTAGCTCTCCATAAACATACACACTATTCAGTCTACATTGCAGAGTAATAATTGATCCACTCCACTGAGCCACACATACACACACAAAGCCCCAGTCCATCCACACACACACACACAAACATTACAGCAACAACATAGTTTTTTACTCTCTTGTGTTGCGTGCATATGGGTGCAAAATAAAATTTATTACCAGCAATCCCAAGTATAGTCCATATCCTGTTTTTTACTTTCTCCCTTGTACAAATAGAGAGAGAGAAAGTCTAGTCTTTCTTTCTAGTCTTTTTTTGGTGGATTTCCTCACAACTCTGCAACAACGAACATGGGCGGCTGTGAATGATGTGAAGGAGAAAGTTTTTGGCTTTCACCTCCCTTTGTCTCTTGTAGTTTGTGTGTGTGTGAAATTGTAAAATTTTGGTAGGGGCTAAATGCCGCTTGGTCTGTTGCTGTGTGTGTGTGTAGGAAGTGCTGGGAGACAGTGAGGCTCTTGAAGAGGATATAGACATATGGATATATTTATATATTGATTTGTGAGACAGTTAGAGTCAGTGGCTGAGAAAATATTTGCGAGTTTTCACAAAACCACTTCCATCCTCTTCACTCTTCTCTCTCTCTCATTCACACACACTGTCCCTTTGCCCTTTCCGTGTGTGTGTAGCATCTCATCCTGAAGACTCCACAGAGAGAGAGAGAGAGAAAGTGAGAGAGAGTGGTGTTTGTTGTAGATTATGTTTGTGTGTTGATGTCGGTTGGGTTGTAATCGAAATGTACAAAATGTTAGAGAGAAGTCTAGTTGTGAGTGGAGTGGAGTGTGTCAGAATATAGTCATTATATTCATGTAGTTAAATATTGTGTATGGGATGTTGTGGTGGCCGGGTTTTTTTTGGGCTGTAGTATGGAAGGCTGGTTGGATGGCTGGAGGAGTTGGAATATTAAAAGGAGAGAATTTTAAATTGTTAAACTACATTTTATGTAATCTACTCGGCAGTTTGAAAGAGAGAGAGAGAGAGAGAGAGAGAAAGGGAAAGCAAGTTTATAATTTATTTTGAAGCACAGAATTCATCCTGAAACCTGAAAGCTCTTCAACTATTTACAGGGTACAGAACAGACACACACAAAGAGAGAGAGAGAGAAAGTTGAGAGGTAAATTTGGAAGTTGTACTCAAATGTAATGGAGAATGACGTTGAATCTTTCTCTCTCGCTTTTTATACTTGGCCTACTGAATTGTGTCATTTTTTGAGGTTTCCCTTCCTTTTTTCCCCCAAAAAATTGTTACGCAACCATACAGTTTCGGGCGTAGGCTGACTTTCACCCACAATTCAACATGGAGAAGACAGGAGTGAAAGTTGTTTTCTCAAAGAATACTTCTTAAAATATTTTTTACTGAAATTATGATTTGTACTTGTTCATATTTACTTCTTCATTTCTTCAAGTATTGTTAACAACCATGAAAATCTGATAGTGCAAACAATAGAAATATGCCTTACTTTTTATTTGCACGTTATCTTTTTGCCACTCAGCAAGAAATGCTGAGATTTTTGTCAAAATGTGGTCTCATACACAAGGAATATGGCTGACGACAAAGAAGGGTATCGGTTAAGCACACATCTCAATAGCAGAAACAATTCTTTAGAAAAACTCCTATAAAACTGCCCACTGGGGTAAAAAACGATGAGGAATCCGATTCTGACATTGGTTGTATGGGATCGGAATTGCAAAATCCGAATCCGGGCATTTTCGGGTAAAAACAGTAAATTTTTCTACATTTGGCTGTCGGATTGACGGTGTCGTCGACAAATTTTGAACAACGTTCATCACAGTAATAGTCAGTGACACTATCAACATCCCGACATCTTTGAAATATTTTTCTGACCCTGTACATGACCTACAGAGGTCATTTTTTCAATCGCGTAATATCTTCATGTTTAAAGGTCACAAAAATCTAAAAACATTCAGAAATGTAGGGAATGACATTTCGAACAAGTATGTTTATGTGTGTTGACCCACCTTGACAGTAGTGACCTGCACAGGTCATGTAAAACTGGAAGCAAGTCACTACGAGATATGTCATATTTTACCTCATGTCAAATGCACTAAAAACTGTCAGACCTTTTTACTGTGTTTCCTTGGATGTGAATCATCCTCTGGAAACGTAATTAAGACAATCGAAGTCACTCTGGAAGGTCAAAAGGTCAAAGGACATGGCCGGCATAACATGGCAAAATAAGTTTCTGTTTGATTGAGCTGAAACTTGGCAGGGACCTTCCTCGGACCTCCAAGACCAACGTTTAAATTGACCACTTTTCGGGCGATTGCTTCCTTTGACCTCCAGAGGTCATTTTGGGGCCATCTAATGTCCAAGTGGTTCTCGGACACTATCCGACGTTTTAAAAATCGAAAAAAAATCTCACCTATTTAGAATCATATTCCCTACAATCCTACTATTACACTTTTTCAAAATTCCCAAAACCGTGACCTCTGACCAGGGTCAAAGTTTTCACTGACCTCTGCAGATCACCCATCAACGTTGTCCGACACGACTCCAAAAGCAATGTTGTTTGGCATGTTCTTATCTGTCTCTCTGATTTTTTTCAGAATTTGTCACTGAAAGAGGTCACCACCAGAGGTCACTTTGTGAGTTGACCCCTGGAGGTCACCAATGGGGTCAAAAAATTATTTCCTCCTGTAGGATTGTTGACGAGGTCAACAGCAACTAATTCAGAAAGTTTCATGAAAATGCAAGTACGTATACAGGAATGAAGACATAGTGAACACCTTGAAGAAAAGTCGTGGATTTTGGTCACTCTTTCTCAGCTCTAGAATTGTGAAAATACTTTAAAATCATTGGATTTCTATGAAACTTGGAGAATTAGTTGGTGTTGACTCCATAAACAATCTCACAGAAGGAAATAATTTTTTGACCCCAGAGGTGAAATCCAGGGGTCAGCTCACAAAGTGACCCCTGGCGGTGACCCCATTCAGTAAAAAATTCTGAAAAAAATCAGAGAGACAGAGGAGAACATGCCAAACAACATTCCTTTTGGAGTCATGTCGGAACACGTTGAAGGAACTGACTTGTGACAAGAACAAGTACGAGCTGTGCAGCTCACACACATTTTTCCAAGATTTTCCTTAGAAAAATGGGTTTCGAAAATTAAAAAATTAAATTGGATGACGACCTTGCACACCTTAGTGAAAACTACAATTAAATTCAGAATAAGTTCCTCTTCAAGAATATATAAGGCAGAACGGTGTGCAAGGTCGTCACCCAATTTAATTTTTCAATAAA
>WJFB01002805.1:0-16541 GCA_009870185.1 Pygmarrhopalites habei
AAAAAGTTTGAAGCCCTCTGGCGGAAAAACAAACAATTATCTGCCGATAGGACCTCCCGATTCGTCATTGGGTCGGGTCAGACAAAATTTCTAGGGTGATCTCAAGCCGCTTGTGCATGTGCCAATGTTCCCTTGTTAGATGTAGGAAAATGTGTTGAAATTCTTACCTGACTGGTCGTCGGCCGACTCCGCAGCTAATTGTGCTTGTAGATTATCACGTTCTGTAATTCAATAATTAAAGGAAAAATGGTTCATTTAGCAAATCTTAGGGCAAATGGTAAAATAACGTGTATACAAAAAAGAGAACAACCCACGACAACTACGGACACATATATATCATTTTATGGAGAAATAAAACGGTTGAGTTCTAATCAAAACTAATGTATGCTAAAAGGCTTTTCCCTACATATGCAATTATGATGACCTTTTGCTGAATGTGAATTGATGAATGTTGATGAAAAAGCATTCTACAATGCTCAAGCTGAAATAATGCACACATTAATAATTGCCTTGATAAAAATGATAAAAATAACATGATGTAGAAAATCAATCAGTTAATATCATAGTCGGAAGTCAGACACTCGGATAGAAAAGCTTCGGACACTTTCACTCAGACAGTGTCCGAGTGTCTGAATTCAAACAAATATTAATTCGTCACGAGTAAACAAGAAATCAAGTCTGTTGTGAAATGTGTCTTGGAAATTTGTGGGGGGATGGAAAATAATGACATGTAAAATTGGAATTTTTCAATAAAAACCTCGCAAATTTTTTCCCAACTTCTTTTTTGCCCGTTTTTTGGCCAAAATTGAAGCCAGTTGTCCAGTCTCGGTCGAACTTCCAGGACTTGGACTAATAACTATTTGAACGGGAGTGATACATGAACCCTTTTTATTGGCAGCTGGAACACTTTTTGAAGTCTGGATTTTACTCCTTATTTTATTTTGGACTCCACTAACACTGCTTTTGTCAATACTATTTTCCGAATGATTTGACTCTTTTCCTTCGCTCAGCTCATTATTTTTCTTTTCACATTCATTAATATCAAGTGAACTTTGCATAGCCCCCAACATCTCGTCCACAATTCTTTCTTGTTCCCTACGAATTCCTGCTAATTTTAATTTCTCACTCCGGCTCCAATTATGATTCTGACTAGTCCCTGGAGTTTCTGGGTCAGCCACAGACATTTCTTCGACATCTGTTGTTCCACCATCATCGTCTTCTGACTGCACCACTAAACTGTTATTGTCTAAGGAGTAGCCCGAAGGTTCCTTCTCAAATTCGGTCCAGTTCTTCCCAACATACCTGTCTTGTTGCTCTTTGACCTCATGTTTTTCTAAACCTCCTTGCTCCATGTACACTACTCGTGTGGCTGCACCAGATGAGATTTGTTCTACAATTTTTTCAGCTACGGCAGACGAAGTTGATTCAAGTTCTCTTCGTTTCAGTACAACATCTCTGCCCACCTCACTGTCATCATTAGCGTCGTCAGAGTCTTGTAGATCTTCATAGTCGGTCATAAATCCGTCAGAGTCTTCGACCACTGTTAAACCTGATACTCCTCCTTTATTTTCTGTCATTCCCAATCCAGTATTTAAAAACAATTGATTTGCTGATGTAACAAGATTTTCTTGGAAATTTTCTAACTCTTCCACATCTGTGTCCATATCATCCTCATCCCGTCTTTCATCATCATCATGGCTTGGCCCAAACATTTCTGAACCTTCTAAAACAATCACAGTACTACTATTCACGCCGTCAATTGAAGCAAAGTCGAAAGGAACACCCTCAATTTCTGACACCTCCAGGTCAGAGCCATCATCTTCATGATCCACATCTTCTATGTCGGTTAAAGCATCCATATCTTCCAAACCGGACCCTCCAAATAAAAGGTTGCCACTTGACACATGTGAATAAATATTGTCTCCCGTGTCTCCTGTGGCACGAAATTTTCCGAGGGCAGCCTCATTTTCATAATTTTCTACTATTTTGGACAAAGCGTCATCCGGGATTGCGGGGAAGTGGATCGAGTCATCAGCGTCGTTGTCGGACAATACTAGTTCTGAATCTGTTAAAGTTTCATCTTCTTGTACTGTCGCTCTGTCGTTTAATCTACCTTGTACAAGTAAGGAATTTGAAAATTGGGGCATCGAATGGGGATTCTGATCTTCGTCCAAATCCTCAATGTCCGTGAGGGGCCCTTCGTGTACAAATGTGGGGAACTCTGGACTCTCTGGTGAGTCGGGGGTCTCAGCTGTTTGAATGTCATTCCTGGAGTAGTCGTTCATTGTCATTCTTCCCTATTAGTGAACTTATAACAATGTCCAAATTGTGTATAACGCTCCCACCCAATCAAACCCTCTTGTTGAAGTGGAGACTTTAGTAAAATGGTCTATATTCAAAGTCGTTAAAGGAAAACAAAAAACAATATAGTAAAAACCATAGGGCAATAGTCAACTAAAAGTATGTAGAAAACAGTTAAATAAAATGACACCAAAAGTAAAAGTAATTTCGTTCAAACCGACATGTAGTTTGTGTTTGTAGCGCTGAAGACGTTTGCAAAAAGTTTAGGAGAGAGTTTGTTTGAGGATTTACCAATTGTCAAACAAATTTTTAATAAAATAAAATTGTGAGAGAATATATAGATTAAAATTAAAATTATTGCACCGAAAGTAAACTTAAAATTTTTGAAGCCAGCGACATTGCTCTATATACTTTGCCATACCCTGCATAGTGCAACTATTTCTTTTCCTCCTTTTTGACACTGCTATTTAAAACTTTCTATACTATACTAGATTTAATTTTGACTACACTAAATCGATTAAAAAGTAATTTACAACTATTCTATTTTAAAACTAACTATAATTACAAGTAATCAAATAAAATTAATACTCACACCACCCCCTTTGACACAAAATAACACAAAATTGTGAAAATTGTACTTTTGTGTTTGCTTTTATTATGAATTACCTTTCACGGAGAAATTGAACTCGATGAATGGAGCAAGATTTTCAACCACAGTCGGGTACTGGTAGTGCCCTGGAGTCTCCCTTATCGGGGGTGACAGTCGAGTGACCTGAAGTTCAGTCGACTCAGACGTCTGAGACTCTATGGAAACGGAAAGAGGAGAGGAGGCACAGGAAGAGCGGGAATGAGCCTCAGACCCGGAAGCCGAGGCTGAAAGGGAAGGAGAACCCCCCAAATTGACACCCGCCTCATCTGACACGGAACTTGAAGTTTTCCGTGACACCCCGGGACTCCCCGCACTAGCCGAAGAATACCTTTTACCACTACTTTTAGTCGCATTTGAGGATTTTGAAGAACCCTCTGACCCCGATCTTGAAGATTTTTTACTCCCTACTGACTCCACTGAAGGACTTTTACTTGTAAATACAGCAGAAGTTGACCTCGATGAGGAGGTCGAGGATGCTGAGGAAGTTCCAGTTGTGGCTGTAGCGGGAGATGTTGTGGAAGCTTTTGCCGTCACAATTTGACGTGGTGAACCAGATGCGGAAGAACCAGTTGTAGATTTCCGAGAAAGTTTCCGGGGTGATCCAGTATCTTCTGGTGAACAAGAGGAATTTCGTGCTGGAGACCCTAAGAAAGATGAACCCGGAGAAATTTGTCCACCTTCCGTCAAAATGGAGTCTTGAGTTGAACCAGAGGCGTCATGACTTGAAGAGTCAGAATAAAATTCTTGTTCTTGACCTGGCTCAGTGACTGTAGTTAAATTTGTGGAGGTTGTATGTGTTGTTGAACTTCCAGCTGGGGATGGAGGTGACATAATTCCCGAGGCTGGAGATCCCGAAATGGATCGATCTTCCGAATGATGGGAAGAATCTGTTTTTTCTATTGAATGTACAATTGAGGCTGGTGAGGAAGTTTCATTTGAATGTGAAGAGGAGGAGTGTGAAGAGGTGGAAGTACCCAAGTATAGTTTGCTAGCTACTAATGGGTCTTGCTCCAAACCCTGGTCATCAGTTGGACATGACATTTGGTATGGACACCCTTCTATTGTCTCATTCTTTTGGGAATAGACAAAGTCAAGAGTTTTGACAAAAACTTCGGAGGTGATGATGGCAGGGGCCGACTGAGGCCGTGGTATGACCGGATATTGAATCTGATACTCTAGGTCTGGCATAGAGTACACAGACCGATGTTTCTTGCCCATGAGTTTAGTGGGTCCAAAAGGGGGTGATCTTTTACTTGGTGAAGTCGAAGCAACTTGTTGGACTGACTGACTATGACTTTGTCTATGAGCCGTGTCTAAACTAGTCTCACTATCACGGCGCAAGGGTTCATCTGTGAATCTTACTTCATGGTCACGGGATAAATCTCGATTGACATCTTTTTGAACTACCTTGACTACGTCATCAATGTCATGGACATCAAGATTTTGTATCTCAATAATCTTGTTGTCCTCATTGTTTCGCTCAATTTCCTGAACCACACCATGTTGTTCCTCCGGGACGGTCGTCGACAAGCTCCCATCAAACACATTGACTTGAATGTGTTGTGGAACTTGGACGACTTCGGGGGCAAAGGTCATTTTCTGTTCCCTCACAGTTGGTGAACCCTCTGCTGCAGTTTCTGTTGTTCCTTCTAATTTGAATTTATTTTCATCCGCCTCATTCATCCTACTTGATGACATTGATGGCCCTGCTACAGGGGCTACAAATGTTTGTACTACTTTCTCCAATACTTCAACTCCCTCTTCCTCCTTCTCCTCCTCCTCCACTTTACTTTCCTCCGCTTTGTTGCTGGTATCAATTTCTTTAAAATCTACGTCTCGAATTTCTTTCCCAATTTTTTCTTGTGGAGCAAATCGACGTTCTAAAATGGGAGAAATTCGACTCCTTGCTTCGGACGGTCCAGTCTCATATTTGACTTTGATTTCATGAACAAGTTCCTCCTCTTTTGTCACCATTGTTTCTTCTCCTGTTGGAGTCCGGACGGGAGTGATAACCTTAAATTTTGTTGTTGTTTGTTGGGGTGAGGGTGGTGAAGGTTGTCGTGGACTTCTGTTGTATTCTTGAAAATGAATTTCTTGTTTGAAACTAAATTTGGACTTGTCCACTCCCTCATCTCCCTCTTTTTGTTGAGGCGGTAGAATAATTTCTTGTACTTCTTCATTCTTGTCAATTTCTTTCTCGTCCAATTTCGAATCTTGTGAATCAGCGCTGAGCAATTTATCTACACTCCCAACCACTTGTTCAGTTGACGTAATTGCAATATATTCATTTGGTTCTGCCTCCGTTGACAGTTCCGTCACCCTACTTTCAGATGACAAACTTTCTGACAGTGTTTTCTTGGGACTGACTGTGTCTGAAATTTTGTCCTCCTCAATTACAGTCTCCAGTTTGTCGTCATCCACATCAAGAAGACCTAGCATTGCTTTCAATACTGGAGTCATTGCTTGATCTGTCGGTGTTGGGGTCAAGTCAGGTCGGAGCATTTTAACTTCTCGTTTTAGTTGTGAAGCAGCTTCTCGTGCTTCATCTACAAGTCGATCTACATCACTCAGTAATTGACCTGGTTTTTTTCGCTCCACCTTTTCAGGAACAATTTGTTCTTCAACTGTCTCCACAGTTGGTGCCATTGTAACCAAATCATCCAATTTTGATTCCTTTTCAACTGTTGAAGGTTGAGATTCAATGGAAATGGCTCTAGGTGGCTTGGAGGGTGTTCCGCTGCCAAATTTCATATCTTCTTCCTCAGGTTGAAGAGGTAGAGAACTGAGGCTTCCTCCGTCACTCAAATTTTCAATTACTGTAACTACAGAGCTGGAGCTACTAAAAGATAGTCGGCTATCAATGCTGGACAACACATTCAAATCGATTATGTTGACCTCGTCCCCGATAGTTGACTCACTAGCTCTCCTCAAAAGGAATGCATTAGGAGAGTCAGTTTGAGAAACATGTGGAATTTTGACAAGTGTTTCTTCCCCTTGCTCAAATGTGGTTGTAGTCTCATCACCGATTTTTCTCTCTGATTCTTCAGTAGGAGAGACAGTCCTTCCTTCGTCGTCTTCATTATCTTGTAACTGAACAGAAACAGATTGTGGAAGTTTCATTGATATATCTTCAGTATGAAATCCATCCACTTCCTCCAAACTTTCAGCAGTTTCAAAAGCAATGGAAGTAGCTAAACTTTCTGCCTTCATCAAAACATCCCCCAAAGTTTTTTCCGCCTCCTTTTTCTTGTCTACTGGTTGGACTGACTCGGGCTCTGTCTGTAATGTTTCAAGTTTTTCTAATGCGGACAGTACTTCATATTCTTTGGAAACATCAGTAGTAGTTTTTGTAAAAATGACTTCCTTCGTTCCCACCTCTTTTGGTAAATACTCAACTATTGTTGGACTCACACTCTTGGCTGGTGACATGTCACTGGGACTGGGTTCTTTTCCTGGTGACAATGAACGGAGTTCACCTACAAGGTCAGGTGGAGGTGAAGACTCTTCTCTTGGTACGGGTGTTGCACCTCTTGGAGGGAAAAATTCATCTAGACCTGGACTGGCCGTAACACCCGATGAAGACTCATCACCACCGGGACTACGACTTTTGGCTGATGAATAGTCAGCAGTGGAAGGACTCAGAACTTGTCCTGGTGACACAATATCCGCATCACTCAAAGCGGGAGAACGTTTGGCATCAGACTTTCCTTGACCTTCATAGGATGACAGTTTAATTTTTTCAACTGCTGTTATTAATTCCTCCGCTGTCGGAGTTTCTTTTTTGGATTGAGTACTTGCGGCGGCTGGTGCTCTGATATTTTCTTCCGTGTCAAATTCATCTTGTAGAATTTTCTCGCCTTTCACTGATTCCAAGTCTAATTCACCTGGTGGTTCATTGGACGACAGGGTTGCAAGTGGCGTATACTGTTCACTTTTGACTTTGTACTTTTCGGCTTCTGGTTCTGTAGCTACTTTTAATATTTCCGGCTCAGTTTTGTGTGTGGATTTAGGACTGGATGACAACGAAGGAGGGGAAATATGTCCTGACCTATGAGGAGAGCGACTGATTGGAATTGGAATTTTTGACTCTTTGGGTGACCCTGGAGACCTGACGCCCTCCGAGACTTTGGCAACAGCTGTTGTGTCATGAAATGAAGTTGGTTTTTTGGAAGTAATTGAGGTGGGTGACAACGAGTTAGGTGAGGAAGACTCTGGGGACTTGGAGTCGGATTTGATTAGAACAGGAATTCGGGAATCAAATTTGAGTGGTTCCGGAGTTTTTACAGATTTATGACGTGGAGATTGTTTTCCTTTTGAAGTGGATGATGATGTCGGCTGTGGTGATTCAGGTTTAATTGTCGGAGATTGAGGGGGTGGAGAGGTAGATTTTGGAATTTCGGCACTTTTCTCACTATCAAGCGGTGGTGGAGATGACAAAGTTTTTGGTTTCGATTTCACAAAAGTGGGAATCCGAGACTCTCCATCCTTGTCGGTGGGAGATTTTGGCTCTTCCGATTTTGGAATTGACTGTTCCTTTAAAATATCTTCATCAGGGATTGCTTCGGAAGCTGGAATGTTTTCATTTTTGAGCACCAAATCGTGTGGAATCTTCTCCTCCTCCTCCTTTGTCTTTTTTTCTGTCGTCACCGATTCTGTCTGAACTTTTGATTCACTAACCATTGAGGAGCCAGGCTCGTGTAATTCACCTGATTCTGGTTTAATTTTATCAATAACTTTGTCCCCGATGGTGGGCAGTACGGAGGATGATTCCTCCTCCTCCAAATCGACAGTGTCTCCCTTCGAAATCCTGTCCAAATTGTCAATAGGAAGTTCAAAAGAGTCACATTCACTCGTTCGTAAATCCGTTGATTTTGAGGTTATTGAGTCATCTGTCTCTTTTTGCTCTTCCCATTGTTCGTCAAACGTGACAGCTGTTTCATCTCGGAAACTCTGTAAAGAGGAAACCTTCCCATGAACCTCTGTAAAATCTGCATAAGTTTTCTCAGTTGTCTCAGTTGTACTAGCAATTAATTTCTCCAATTCCCTCTCAATTTCCAAAGCTTTTTCTTCCAATGCCGACAATTTTTCTTCCCTCTCATCACCTACTCGGACGTAATCAAATGTTTTTCTTACATCTTCTGGCTTCCTTTCTTCAAGGACAGTTGGAACAATTATTTCCTCCTTTACTGGAATTTTATTATCATCTTTATCCTGAAACTTGTCTGAAGTTCCTTCCACTCCTTTCTTCTTCTCCTCTTCCTTGTTTATATCATCCAGAATTTTAGAAAGTGCTTCTGTTTTCTCACCACCCGTCAGTTCATGATGGATTTCAGGGGTGTCTGGAAAAATATCTTTGTCAACAGTGACCCAAGTTTTGTCAGGATGAAGAGTTGCCTCAATTTGACTTTCAACAACTTGACCCTTTGAAATGGGTACTGAGGTCAGATTGGAAACGTCAACTTTAGTTTGTTTCTCAAATTCTAAAACATCCGTCTCCAGTTCACAAAGAACATCCTCGAGGGGACGGTCATGAGGAACTTTTTCCCTTGTTACAGGGTCAAAGCAAGAATACTCTGTTTTTGTAGCAGAGGTGGGTTTTACAATTTCCTCTTCTTGTACCACACTTTTAGAATCCTTCCGTAGATTCTTTCTGGCCTCCAGTAGTTCAGCCTCAACGTCAAAAAATTCTGGAGGTAAACTTTGTTCCATGATTCCACGTTCATCATATCGGTGTACACCACCACCATAAACAATTGATTCAAGTGCAGCAATCTCATCATCAACACTTGTCTCAAGTTCATCATCATCAAATATTTCTTCAACTATTTGTTCCAATTTTCCTGAATCCTCTGGGGTGACTAAATCAGCTTCAGTAATTTGTACTGATTGGGGCTTTTGTTCAGTTGGGGTGTCAACAGGCTCTGGTTTCAATTCTGAATCAGAGCTGACTGAAATTTGCACCTGTGGCGGTGAGGATTCTTCCTCTCCCCGTGAGAGAATTGGTTCAGAAATTTTCGCCGCCTCTTCCTGATTTTCATACCTTTCTGCTGAAACTGTACTTATTGGACTCGTTTCTTGTTGTGCTTGTAGAATTTTTTCTCGATCTTCTTTTGAAATTAAAATTGACAGTTCTTGTTGTGGTGGTGATGGGGTTTTTATTTCTTTGTGAGCCGGCTCTTGCTCAGGTTCAACTACCTGAATCTCCTGTGGTTTGCTAGGAGATTGTTCAGTGTCCAGTTGTGTTGTAACATTTATTTCTGCATCACTAATTTCCTTAGCTATTGATTTTAAATCTTGCTCAGATTTCATACTTGCAGTCTCTTCAACTTCAGTCTTTTCCTCTTCTAACAACTTTTTTCCAAGCTCACCAGATTCTGAAGAAATAGGGTAAGTTTCCTCCTGATCTTCACATTTGACTACCACTTGAGGTGTACTGTCTGTTGTTAGCTCAGTCAAAATGTCCTTCTGGACACTCTCAAATTCAACTTTCTCCATGGTTGGTTGTATAGGTTGCAGAATTCTATTGGTGTCAGTACCACCGATATCATCTACACCAGAATCTGCAGAAATATTTTCCGTCTTCTCCTCCATGAGGATTTTTTGTTCTTTCGGTTGTTGTTGTGTTTCCAGTATAGACTTTACTTCTCCAAATTCGGCCTTGACATCTAAACCTTCCAACTCAGTTGATTTCATTGCCGTTGATTTGTCACTATCTGTTTCTCTGTCATCTTGTTGAAGCTTAGTATTGAGATCATCAGATACTGGTTCAATTTTAACTATTTTTGTTGTTGCTTCTGAAGGCTTGTCAGGAAATACCAAATCCTCAACATAAAGGGCTGCAGCTGTTCCTGCTGCTGCCAGTCCAACAGAGGATAATATGCCCATGCCAGTCTCTTGATCCACTGGTTCAGGGGTGTCGATCATTTTCTCTTTAATTGGCACACTCACACTCGCAGCAGCCTGAATGTGAGTGCCACTTGTTGCAGACATCTTATCAGTGTCAAACTTTTCGTCAGGAATTTCCGGGGGAATATAATCAGATTTTTCAATGCCTTTAAAAAGAACGGATATTTCCTCGAGACTAACTGAGGTAGCCTTAGGGATGTCGACAGCTATTGTCGTGTCAGGGTCTAGTTTGGGAAGGATGTCACTTTTTTCAGTTTTGGGGGATTTTTCAACCGGAAGAGGTTCAGCTGGAATTTGTGCTGGTTCCAGTTGTCCTTCCGATTCTTTCTGTTTGACCTCTTCTTCTCCGGATTCAAATTTCTTTTCTTCAGAGGGGATTTTAGCTTCAAATACTTTCTCCATTTTTTTGGAGACAGAAGCTTTCATTTGTTGCTCAGGTACAATTTGGATATCTGCCTCTTTGACAATATTTACTTCCACCACCTCAGTTGCTTTTGGTTGAGCATCAGTACATTTTACAACCACATCCTCCTGGACATTGACAAGATCAGAAGTAGAGGAAATCAAAATAGGGCCTGGTGTCATAGTTTTGACAGACTCCACTTTGGTAGTAGTCGACACTGGCTCAACTCCTTTCACAGTTTCGTCTAAGCTCGTAATTTCTTTTTTCTCTTCAAATTTGAATTTATCATCAATGAGTTGAGTGATTTCTGGTATGATTGATGGTTTAATCATTTCTGTTTTTTCTACAACCTCCATCACCACTTTTCCTAGCTCGGATTGTGGATCTTGGGTCAACTTTTCAGTCAACTTCGTTTGACCAATATTCACAGACTTGGAGGAGGGCGTTTCAATTAAAAATGAAAGTTCTTTCTCCACATCAATTTCTGCTTCAATTTCCGAAAATGGACTGTCCCTATCTCGACTAAGCTCTGACTGCAAATCTTGATGCTTGTAAAAGACTTTCTCTTGTATTTCCATGGCAGCGGAAGCCAATTTTCCTCCGAATGAGGAGGTGGGAATGAAATCATCATAATCACCCAATGTTTTTGACCCTGTTGCAAGTGACCCTGTCGACTGTGGTAAATATGGTTGTGCAAGTATGTCTTCACTAAGAGAATCTTCAATGTCAAACTCTAATTCTTGTTGCTGTGGTTGTTGTTGTTGCTGAGGTTGAGAGACGAGTGGTGGTGATTTTGTTTCTTTCTCCACTTTCTCTAAAGGTAATTCCTTTTCTGTTTCCAGCTCGTCAAGTTTTTCCATCGAAGTTTTTTTTACTGCATCCAAACTTTCTACAACATCTTGAAATATTTTTTCAGTTTCAGCAAGTTTTTCCTTCACAAGTGTTGTCTGTAAATTTTGTTGAAATGATTGTAGTCTACTTTCATCTAAACGAACCATAGACTCTAATGAACTAGGAGGAGAATCTTTCTCTTTGACTGATACTAAATCATCAAGTCTTTTGTTTATTAAGCCCTCCTCCAATTCCAGAGATGCTTTGACCATTTCTCCTTCTGTACTGACTTTCCCTTCAGGTACGTCCTGGACCGTAGTTTTTTCATCAAGAGGAACTGAATCTTTAATTTCTTCAGTTTTGATAACAATTTCTTTGTGTGCTGCAATCTCAACGACTGGTACTTCATGTTCATCTATTGTTTGAATATGAGGTTTAGACATTTCATCAATCTCAACTTTTTTAGGAGTAGAGTCGTCGGGAAGCTTTTTGTCCTCTTCTTTTTCTAATTTTTGTTCAGTATCTTCAGATTTAAAAGCTCGTTGTGCGTCACCCATCTTGGACTCTGGAGCAATCTCTTTTACAAAGCTCGTTTTCAGTTCACTTTCTACAATTTTGTCAGATTCGGTGGAAACGAGAATCATTTCAACCTTCTTCCCCTCTTGGTATGCTTGAATTAATTCACCAATATCCTCATCCTCATTTTGACTCACTTTGAATTCCACCAATTCTTCCAAATCTTTTTCTTTCTCCTTTTCCGTGAGTTGTCCATCAAATTCTGTTTCTTCCATCGTAATGTCTTTGGCTTTATCCTGAATTAGAATATGTTCTGTTTCAATTTCCGGAGGTGTTACTACCATGTCATCCGTACGATCTCTAACAACTGTTTCTCCATAACTACCCTTACGATTCACAGGTTTAATTTTGAAAATAGATTTTTCTGGAGGAGACCTTTGACTCTCCTCTTCTACTGCAGTAGCAGTAGCAACAAGTTGTGGTGTAGTCTGAGAGTAAAGGTCCATTTCTCTCACAGGCTCAACAGTAAATTTTGAACTAAAAACCTTCGGATCAGCCTTAATATCTTTCTTAATTCTAAAAGGTTTCTCTGGTACTAAATCCTTTTTCTCTGACTCGGGTGACTCGTCTTGTGTTGGCTCAGAGGAGGAAGTTCCTCCTCCTCCTCTTTGTCCATCAAAATTTTCTTGTTTAATATCAAGTACTAGTTTTGAATCCAGTTCAATTTCTCCAGTCTGAATTGAGTCAACTTGTCTTGTGGTTGCTCCATCATCATCATCCTGATAATCAATTGTACTAGCACCACCTTGTATCACAGGAGAAGGAATAACAACTGTTGTACCCTGACTAGTTGGGATAACAACCTTACTTTCATTCAAATCATCTGTATCAGTCTTGCTTTGTATCACCGAGTCTGTCAACGACGACGACGACGACAAATCTGTCGTAATTCCAGTAACAATTTTTTTCATCATCTCAGGTACTTGTGTAAATTTAGGTGAAGCATCCTGCTCCCCCCTGTCTTTTTCAATTGATCCAGTAATTTTAGGGCTTATTTCTAATTTGACAATTTTCTCTTCCTCCTCCTGCTCCCCCTTTTTTTGACCCTCTTCACCTTCCTCATCACCAACAGAAGATGAGGCTTTTTGGTTTGGCTCATCTTCAATGCTGAGGTCAAACAACATGTCATCATTATCATCCGGTTCATTGTCAATTGAGGTGGACCGGATTCGGTCCCTCTCACTACTACCCCGGGTCAGTAGAGAAGTTTTTGTCACTGTAGGAGGACTCCGTTCGGACGGTAAATCTTTGGGTTCGGGCACATCGATCACGGTGGAACGAGCTACTTTATTATTAGCCCCTCCATCTCCGTCACTAATCATTTTCAATTTCTCTTCGTCTTTCTCAATTTTCAGTCTTTGTTCCATCTGCTCTTGCAGACTCTTGTAAATCTCTTCATCCTCAATAGGAACATTGACAATGTCATGAAGTTGAGTGAGAACATCCTTGGAATCATATTCTTTCGGACTTGTTCCAACACCCACATCCTTAGCGTCAAAAGAAATCTGTTGAGACCGTGAAATTGTTTCTGGTCTCTCTGGTGTCCCAATTACAGGACTACATGCCTTGTCTACGAGTTGAGGTTGTTGTTGTTGTTGTGATTTTCCACTTTGTTCTACACCATCCTGTGTTTCCAAGTCTAATTCAATTTCAATTCGTGGCTCAATTTCATCCGCTGTGATTGTCACACTGGACTCGGGTGGACTTGGAATGACAAAAGTTGCATCTTCCGTGTCAAAACTTTCATCTCCAACAGGAACGAGTAAATCTTCTGACCCACTCATGTAGACATCGTCGACAGAACGTGAAGAAGTTGCAAATTTAGTTGAATCCTTTTTGGGGGAAGTTAAACTCAAGTCAGAGACTTCACCCTCCGTATCACTCATCATCCCTACATTTTTTGACTCTTCTTTTGTGAGAGTCATACTGATCCCTGTATCGTAGAAATAACTCTCCGTCTCTGTCAGAATCCCCTCTTCTTTCTCAGTCTTTGTTTTTTCAGGTGTACCCATTGAATCTTCTGATTTTGACCTGTCCACTGACTTGGGCCGACTGAGTTGGTCCTCTGGGCCATCCCAGTGGACTGTCAATTGGGAAACATTATATATATAGGCAAATCATCTAAAGGAAATTTACCTCTCAAACGAAATAAAAATAAATTTGACAACAATATGGTGGGGAAATAAATTAAAGAATTTCCAGGATTATGGTTAACTCTAGACGCTCATAACTAAACGAAGCAAATAAGAATGATTATTTTTTGTATAGACAGATATAGTATGTCTGTAAACTGTATCATGAAAAAAAATAAGAAAAACTAAAAACATATTTAAAAAATTAAGTCGTATCATAATAATTAATGATAAATGATGCAGAATGGAAACAAAATCATAATAATAATAAATTTCATCCGAGAGCATAACAGTCATCATGTCTTAATTACACTGCATTCCAATATTATATATATATTCGTAGGATAATGATAGGTTCAAGTCATTCAAGAAGGAATGACATTTTCCTTCCTTTAAAAAATTATATTAATTCAAATTCAAAAATGTGGATATACTATCCGTATAATATAATATTGTACGGTGCAATAATTTGCGACACGATGCATATTATTAGTACTTTAAATTCGGAATAATTTGAATATTATGGTAGATAATTGATTCCAATCTAAAGCTTTAAATAAACTATAGTATTTCTTCTTATTTCAAGAGCTACCTTCATATTTTTGGGCTGTCTGTTTTGTTTGTCAATAATTAAGAATTAATGATACATACAATGTTTATATATTTAGATAGATAGTAAGAGATATATAAAGTACGTAAAATCATTAAACAACTTTTACATAATTTTTTTTGTACGTACGTGGAACGGAAAAAACATACGTATAATAATGATAATAACAAGTACATAATCATAACGTGTAGGTAAGCAGTGTCGCAGGGCATGGCAATATTGGCAAATGGCAATGGCGTAGGCGAATACCAATTATCTAGTCAGTAAATGGTAAATGCTCTCTTTCTCGCTTTTCTCTCTTACACTTTTACTCTTACGCTATTTTTTGCAAACTCACATACTCTCTCCCCTTCCATTTTTTACTTTCGATTTTTTTCAAAGACAAAAATTATATTATGACAAAGATTCACTTGAATAAAAACAATTGAATATCTTACAGAAAATGTAATGTCAACATAATATAGAAAATAATCTATTGTATATCAATCTGTTTTAAAATTTAAAATTTATATAAATATTTTTTAAGTAAATCTTTTGTGCCTGAAAGACTCTAATAATTATACACGGACACAATAACATTTTTCAAAAAAAATAATATGTAGTGAACAGACACAAACTGAATTGTCCACTTTTTCCTTTGTTCTGCTCTGTACATTCAGAAACTCACATTTAATCTCTCTTTCATCCGTTCATCAGATACAAAGCAATGTATATTGCAAACCTCCGTGCAATTTTAACTCGCATTTTAAAAATTGAATCCTCCAATTTTCTTTTACAAGATGGAGTTCAATTTTTCCGAGACTTTTGATGTTTTCTTTGCCCACCCACACCCACCCACGTTTATGTTTTACTCTTTTACTTTTACTTTTGGTGATTTTTTAAACGACTTTGAATATTGAGACCATATTTTTGTAGAACAACTTACCTCTCAAGTTCCTATGTTACCTTTCTCCCTTTCTCTCTGGGGTTTTGTTTTCGTTTTTTTGTTCACTTGATATTAAGTAATGGGAATGAATTGTTAAGTTTTCAAATGAAAAAAAAACACACATTTGCTTCCAAACACATTCACTTGTAGACTTTTTAACTTAAAAGATTGAGCATTCAAATATAGATGAGGCTTAAATGAAGAAACAGAAAGAAAACAATATTTTTGGCAAAAAATGAGCCACACCTAAACTCTGCCGTTTGCAAACTAGAAATAAAAACGAATCATAATGCCTGTCATGTATGTCCTATGATTAGGGTGAAGATGTTATAAGGTATCCTAATCTCATTATTGTGATGCAAAATGGACACGCTACATAATATGGTGAACTTTCTCCGTTAAAAAAACAAATACGCTTGTATAACAAAATTAGATAGTACATGAACATAATCATAATAATAATTAGATTGTTAAAATGAGAACATGCCTCTTATAGGTCTTTGAAATTTGAGGATTTGCCAAATGATATTGCTACCATGATATGGTAGCAATATATTATAGGTACTTTCTCCGACTCATAGGAGATTGTGGGGAAAGTTGGTGAGACCATACAAATACAAAAATAACTTGTTAGAAAATTTCTAACTGGGGGAAAGTGACTCAAAATTGAATGAGGGCATGATGGTATGAACAAATACATCAAATTTCAAAGACAAAAAACACAAGCAAATACATCATGAATCCTACAAATCCCTAATTTTCCGTGTGTATGCAAATATATACATAAGGGCTTATTTTTTTCAAAAAATATAATTATTGTTAGTTCACAAATATACAGTAAATCATATTTGAAATTATTTTGTAGTGACTCTAGTTTTAGTGATATGAGAACAATTTGCCTCTTGTGTGCCTACGATAAAAATTATTGGTTCATTATTGGGAAATCAATTCAATAGGAATTTTCTAACTTTTTTGTAGATACGTTCAAAATCATTAGTTGTGTGTGATTATTTTGACAGTTTTACTTGACATTTAATGTCAATTCTGTGGGTAATTGTACTGACCAAACATATCAGTTGGGCCACCTAACACTTTCTAAGCCTATTCTTCCTACTCCTCACAATCTCAAACTCCCCCCATCAATCGAAGATTTTCAATATTTTTACCCACGCTGCAAAATTAATGATTTTTTTGTTTTTATTTTTCCC
>WJFB01002806.1:0-16535 GCA_009870185.1 Pygmarrhopalites habei
AACATCGTAGACTCTACGACGTAGAGTGTGATGGAAGGAGGGAAAAATATAAGTAGATAAGAAACTTCTTGCAAGAAAAGTCAATGTCTCTTATGGAATGGAATATTACATTTTCACAAATAATATCTTTATAGTAAGCTTTATAATACACATATTCAAAGATATAAAAGGGTTCTACTACGATGTTAATATAGGTATTTTTCTATTTTATTTCAAATAAAAATTTACCCCTTCATCAATTGAGTGGCCTTAAAGTACGCTGCCATGGCCTGATCATGTTCACTTTCAGTTGCAAAAGAGTGTCCAAAAAGTAGCCAAGCTGGGCCAAAGACAGGATCAATTGATAATGATTTGTTTAAATTACGCCTTGCACTTTCCTGTTTTCCTGTTAACATACACAAACAATCATGTACATAAGTATATATATTCAAAATTTGTGAAAATACTTTGTTTTAGAAGTGAAAAGAGTTAGTTACTTTGTAGGAATATTACTATAAAATCATCAAATTTTTATGTCCTCTTTACCTATGAGGAAATAGTAACTTCCAACTGCATACCACGCTAATGCTGAATCAGACATAACTTCTATGAGTCTGTGTGCACATCGAAATAATTCTGAAAATATTGAAAATTTGCACCATTCAAATTACAAGTTCAGGAAACAGTCTATCGATTAGGAACTAAAGATAGAAATAAGTCAATACCCGATGTTTTCTTTAGCTCCACGAGGCATGCTAGGTAGACAGGAAGGCATCCTACATGATAAGGATCTTCGTTTATTACCCTACACAAAAAAATAATGTCCTTAGCAAATGGTTTTTCAAAACACAATTAACTGTACCGTCGTTAAAGGATGTTTTGCATGACTTTAAAATATGAAACACATCAATAATTGGCTATTACTTACTGTAACGATGTTTTATAAGCTGATTGGAAATCACAGTTATAAAAAAGTCGTTCGGCATTTGAAGACAAAACATCTAAATTCTTTTTCAATGCGGGATTGACCATGGGTAAAGGAGGTTCCCCACACACAGAATACTTATTAATTTTTGTTGTGTACATGCACTTGACGAGCTCAGAGTCCCCATTATTACATTTCTGGTCAAATCGAAGACTTTGAAGAAGTGCCGTCTCTACAAAAGATGACAGGATTATGCAAAGTGTACATGACGAATCAAAATAATATCTAAATTACATACTAATGCAATGTACAAAGTCTACCTTCACTGTGAGACAACATTTGGTGTTGAGTGAGCAGTCTAAATGCTTCATAACAATAAATATCATGTTGAAGGGCTTGTTTGTAACTTTGACTGGCAAGAATTCGATTTGTTAGAGCCTCGTAAATTTTCCCCTTAAGCAAGTAAACTTGTCCCATTATCTAAAAATCATTAATACATATAAGCATTCATATAATATAGATCAGGTATCGAAAGATCTCACACAACTCGTTAAAAAAGTAGAAGGTTGACAAATGCTCCTGAAACATTACTTGAAAAATACATTATCGCTCATATAATATATGAGCGATAAATACATATTATATATATTTAAAAAATCATACCGATTTATGAGGATCACTTGGTTCCCATTTGTTCTCCTTAACTTTTTGACCTGGTTTCAAATTTAGATTTTCAATGTCTAAAACATCCAATGCCTTGTTATAATTTCCAGCCATTAACAACGATCGGGCTGCAAGAACTCGAAAATGAAGATTCGTCTACGCAAAAAAGGATATAAAACGACATTTTAGTAAATGCACAAGGACACTCATTTTGAGAAAAGATCATTACACTCTTAATTATATAAATCTACGTAAAAAGAAGAAATTTTACTCTTTCATATTTGTGATGTTGGAGGAAATTAGCGGCTCTCTGATACTGACCACAGTGGAACATACATTGAGTGTAAGAATAAATATCTTGAGGTGATCCGTTAGACAGGGAAAATACTTTGTCAGCCCAGTACAATGCTGAATCGTAATCATGCTACATACATTCATTTGACACATTAATTTGGCATTAAAATTATGAAATTATTTTGAAAGTGATTTGTTATCAATTTTGTTACCTTTTCAATAAAATTGTCAACCAATTCTCGGTAGAACTCAATACTGTCATAACCTTTTTTATTATTTTTTACACTACTTGCATTTGATGTGTCCATGTTATCCCAAAAATTTAGTTTAATTGCGATTAAAATTACCGAAAATCACAGAGTGGCAAAGCCTTCCCGCTTACACCCATGGATATCTTTTTCTAGACTTTTGGAAGGAGTCAAAACTTTGATTTCCTGAGAAGAAAAGAAACTCCCTGTGATTGACATTTACTTTCATTAGCAATTATTTATTAGTTTTGAAGATTAATCAACATTTTTCGCCATGAGTCGCCGTATTGCCGAGTTAGAGATGCAGTCACGATCGAAGGCAGCAGAAAGAGTAGCCAATTTGTTACAAAGACCGGACCAACTAGAAAAGGTAAACATTAGTCATAATTTAATGACTCATAACCTTCATTATATCCTTATTTCACTTTGTTGTCCTCTTGTAAGGTTGAAGAATTTAAAAAGCGAGAGATGAGAAAAAAGGCATCTAAAGAAGCAATGTTAAAAACAGCACTACAATCTCAACTTGATGGAGTTCGTACTGGATTAGAATTACTCAAATTTGCCCGAAAAGATTTAGTTGAAGTTGGAAAACAGTGAGTCTTGTATGAATGTCTTTTGATATACTTTTTGTGTATTTATGTACAATACATTTTATTTTTTAAAAAATTTCAGTATGGTTGAAACACAGAAATGCTTAAAAGACGTATTACCCCTTGCCCAAGTGTTAAAAGGTGAATAAAAGTTGCTTTTCATTTTCATGAATGACATTCTTTGCATGCTATACTAAAGCAATTACATTCAACGTATTTAAGTGCTAACAATGATTTTTTATTTATTCACTCAAAGACGTCCGGGAAGAAAATATTCTACATTCGCAATATGCTATGGCCATGGAGAATATGAACAATATCTTTAACATTAGTAAAAATCTTGAAAGAGCACATTCCCTAATTACAGAGGGAAAAATTCTGCAGGCACACATTGTAAGTACTTTAACAAAATAACCACTGTATCCTTCAAGGCCGAAATTGACAATGTTGTAATGGGTTCTCTTTTGTAGCTTCTTTCAGAATTGGAATCATCTAGGGACGAACTTTTATTTGAGCTGTTCAGAATGGGCAATAAATCGGAGCACACAATGTTACTTGAATATTTTTCGGATGTAGAGAAATTGTCCGAAACATTGGACAAGCATTTGTCGCTAAACTTGAAAAGAACACTCAACATTGCTGTCAAACAACCTACTTTATTAGTTACAACATTGAGAATAATTGAGAGAGAAGAAAGAGCTGACGCTGCATCAAGTCAGGTTGTTACCAAACTTTTATATATCTAGTGGTATGCATAAAGACGAAAAAACATGATGAATGATTCTAAAATCTTTTTATATTTTTTAGAGATTTGACTTGTCCGGATTCAGATCCCCTGGAAGACCAAAACGTTGGAAAGCAAAAGCTTTCGAAATTTTGGAAGATTCCGTTACCGAAAAGTTGGAAGCTAGTCAGTTGGAATCTCGAGTAGACAATAAAATGTGGTTGGTAAGTATATGACCAATCACTTACATGTGTGAAGAAGATTTTTTCAAAAATTAGTTTTTCTCACATCATTCTTTTAGCAACCTTGAGGACATTCAAAAGTTTGATAATGATTTTGATTTGTTTGTAGGTACGATATTTAGAGGTCATGAGACAGTTAATTCTTCAAGGTAAGTATTTTCTATATGTAAATACACATTATTTTTGAGATTTTATATATCGAGAACGTATCAGTATCCATAATCAATATACCTGTATAACTTGTGTTATTCATTTTCTTTAGATTTGTTGGTGGTCAAATCCCTTTGTGTACCTTGTTTTCCTCCGTCCTACAATATTCTTAGTCGTTACGTTAACATGTATCATCAGTGCCTTTCTAAACTGGTATGTTTATCAACACAATATTAAATCTATTGTAAAACTTGCATTACTTTGCATTATTATATCACTATTTTCACACAAATCTTTGCTCTTTTTCAAATTTTATGATAACAGTTACAAGATTCGATATCTAGTGGATTGGAAGGATTTGAATTTGTTTCACTCCTTTCCTGGGTTTTAAATACTTACACCGGTCCACAATTATTGAAGAGTATAGAGTTGGACTTGAGACCAGAAGAAATTCCAAAAGACTTACTTGGAAAGCCAGTCATTGACAAACTATTCAAAGATTTTCTAAAGGTATCTTGGAAGAATTTGATTAACGTTTTTTCTATCGAAACTTTATATTGGGTTACTCGGCTAAAGTGAAATATTTTAACATGTTGTTTCTTTTAGAGCATTGGAGAAAATTATCGTAATTGTCGCATCAAAATTTTGGCCAAGGAAGTTGAAGAATGGTGGCGAAATTGTTGTCCATTGTCTGATAGGTAACATAGGATAGGAATAATCTCTCTTGTTTGTTTTTTTTTATTAAAATATGAACTACAACACATAATAATGAGATAAATTTTCGTTTTTACAGTGATGGACATTTCAAGACAGAAGCTCCAGTAGATATTTTTAAAATGGTCGATGAAAATTTACAAGTAGCAAAGACTGTGAGGTAGTTTGAACAAGAAGGAGATTATTATTTTTTAGCTGCTACAATTTTGATGTTTAGAGTATTAATTTTACTCTTTAAAAAATTGCAGTCCAGAATTAGTTCATGAAATGCTTCTCCTAAGTTTGGAGATTATTCGGGAGTACGGGCAAGCATATCAAGCTGAAGTGACATTTTTCAAAGAGAAGTATTTTGAAGACCGTAGTAAAGTAAGGAAATTATTGTCGATCGACTCGAAATAAATGTGTTTTTCAATATTGACTCTAATGATCATTCGTTTCTATTTTTTCAGGTTCAGTATTTTACACACTTTATGATTGCCATCATCAATAATTGCTCAATCTGTAGTGATTTAGCACATCAAACCAAAGATAGGTACTGGAAATCTCTGATGACTGGTGATAGCAAAGCAGCAGGACAGTTCGACGCTGTACTTCAAACTTTTGGGGTAATATACATGCTCAATATGCAACAAATCCTTTAATTACAACAACTACTACTATTCAAAGTAAATTTCAGAGAGTGTAATACACTCTGTGTATTGAAAATGAATTATGTAATTCGATTTGATTTTTTCAGAATTTAAGAAACAAAGTGGCTGGCTTTTTACTGGATGAAGCATTTTTAGATTTAGAACCACACTTTCAAGAGTTGGCAACACGTACATGGCTCAAAAGTACGGTAGCAGTTGACACAATCTGTGTTACATTGGAGGATTATTTTCAAGTGAGTCGTCATGTGTTATTAATTATTCCGAATAATTTATACTGACTGAATTAGTAAATAACCATTGCAAAGGTCATCATGAAAAGAACCGGAACCATTTGTAACATACTTGATTTCTTTTAAAATTTTAGGATTATATTCACCTGAAGCCAAAGAATTTCGATCAAGTAATGACACAAGGTAAAAATTTAGTAGCCAAAAAATATTTATTAGCACTCATGTCTCGCAAAGTTGCCTTGAAAAGTCAAGAGGAACGAAAAGAAGCAGCAACGAAAGTTACAAAGGAAGCTGGACAAATCAGAACATTATTTGAACGGGTTGGCTCCACACCACAGGGGAGTAAAACTGATTGTCCCTTTGATGCGATTACAGCTATAGCTGAAGTAATTAATGTTGAAGATCTGGACATTTTGTCCCTAGAACTTCATAGTTTCATTAAACATTACCCTGATTTGACCAAAGAACAGTTAATGTCCATATTAAGTATAAGAGGAGATATTGGCAGATTTGATGTCAAAGCAAAAGCAACAGAAATAATCCCAGGCAATTCTGCAATAAAAGGACCTATCCCTGTCAGTATTTTCTCCCAAGTTCACGTCCCTCCATCAATATTTCCCTAATAATGTTTTAAATAAACATTTGACTCATTGTATACTTTCAAAAATTATATTGTTGCAGATTTATTCAGATTTTCGTGTTTGATTCATCCTGCAATTTTTTTATTCATTATTATTGAAAATGTCAATACACAAACAAATTCGTTTGCATTTCTTTTTTCTCTAAAATTCGTTTTTTTAAAATTGGTAAAGTAGTGTGAAATACTCCAAAAATCTTTTTTTATGTCGTCAGTTGAAATGGAAAGCACTTTTACGAGTGCAAAATGTTCAAAGTTAAGGCATCGTTTTTTTAACTTGAACTATCAAGACATACAATAATACAATAAGTTGTCCTTATCAAATAATACTATATCATCTATATATATGTTACAAATTTTCTTTATCATAATATACATAATACTACAATGCGCTCCAAATTCGTGTCCTTCTAAAAATTAATTCTTAACCTAAGTTGTATTTGTGTGTGTATTCAAAATAATGTGAGACAATAAAACGATTTTTAATGTCTAACGACAAAAAAAGTTTTTCTCTTTTACGATCATTATTAACTAAAGGCTCAATTGAAAAGAGTAAAAGTTTTGAGTATCTAAAAATAAAAATTGAAAAAATTTTTCTAATCAGCACAATAATATGTAATTATATTGTAAAAATTTGACAATATCATCATAAAATTAAAATATTTTCAATGGGATGTTCTGTGTCCGAAAGCTCCATGCGTGTCATTTTTATAATATACACAAAATGTTTCGTTTCATTTTTTTGTCTTTCTTTAAAAAAAAGTTGTTGATGATGACGATGACGGTTAGTGTTGAACACATTGAGCTCAGTTTAGTGGAAAGAGTTATGTTCTTGTCCCGTACTTACTACATGTATCTTCAAAGGCATGGTGAGAGTCTGATTCACATCTTTAGGAATTTTTTCTCCGGGTGCCACCAGAGCTACCGGGGGTTGAAAATCTTCCTTCTGGACATAATTCTCCAACCCTTCTCCAGCGTAGGATACCAGGGGTGAGATTTCCACAACAACTGGAATATATATTATATATAGTACTTCTTAGTATTTCCCCGACCAAATTATGCATATAAGTCCATAGTATTTGTAAGAATAGTAATGTTTACAATGTCCACTAACCTGGTGCTTTGTAGCTCATGCATGACTTTTGGCTAAAAAGAATCAATATTTTTTTAAATAACATACATTTATATAGATATTATTATCAATCCGTACAGAAGTCATCTCAGAAAAAAGTTAAAAGATACGTCTTCAAAACATGATATTAGTCACATTAAGCAGTGCAGGCTGAGAAAAATCATAACTGGGACAAAAAAACTTACATTTCATTGTTGTTCGTCTCCAACTCAATGCCGTTGTTCAACATGCTGGAACATAAAGAATGGGTAAAAATAAGAAGCCAAGCAGAAATAGTGCAAAACATAAAAAAAACGAAAAAAAATCGCAACTACCTACATACTGTAAACACTACACACTCTTCTAAATTGTTGTTCCATGTTTAATAAGGATCACACACACATTTAAGACTTTTTATCAAATTTCAAAGTATTAGGCGGAGAGAGCAAAGAATTGCTGTGGAAATCTTGTTCAGTGACGATATAAAAAAAGAAATTGTGTTGGTAAATTAGTGTGAGTGTGTCAGAGACAACAGAGAAAACATTAAAGGAAATCATGCTCAATTTTATCTTACAACAAATACTAAAGAATGGAAGAGCGGTAGAAGGACATGCCTAAATGACAATTTGGATGGAATTACTGCTTAATAACGAGAGACTGAAAATGGGCCCTTAAAATATATTTAGGCATGTCCTCGGGTTCGAAAATGTAAATTGCAAAAATAAAAACCTTGGGATGACTGGAATGGTCATTCCATCTTCATCAATGAAACGGCCTCCTGGAAAAAAACGCAGTAAGGTTTATTAGTTGAAATATGTGCAAATTTTCAGTGAAAATAATTCACTGATAATACAAAAGATACTAACCTGAAGCCAAGATATAACGTTGATGAAGTGAATAGAGAGCATGACGGGCTGTTGTTGGAGTATCTTTTTCAGCCCCATCCGCATTCTTCAGAGGACTAAACTCATCCTCACGTAAAACTTCCCACACGACAAATCTTTCCGCAAATTGAAAAACGTCAAAGACAAACTTCTCCAGCTTGATTCCATTAGGACGATCTGGAGTCACAAGTTGACCTTCTTCATTCACATACGAAATTTTCTTAGTAGCGATATGATGCTTCAATTCATTTTCAGGCCCCCTGTGTCATCAAACAAATTATCCCAGTGAGTGATCAGTGATCTTTCCCAATCATTTTTTTAAAATTCTACATTGACATTTGTACACTCTTTCAAAGTTCAATATTTGAACTTTTAACTCTCATGTCAAAGCATCGTCATTTACTATAATTTTTTTCCATGAAAGAAATTTTTTTATTTTACCCTGCAACCCCTGCAACGCGTCGTAGAAAATCCAAAGTGAAAAAATGGTTGCAAATACTCCCTGCATTGAAAGTCAAACGACCATCAGGATTTCTTTTCTGGGCTGTCTTCAGAGTTATCTCGGAATACTCAACAACTTGATAATGACCATCAACTTTGCAGACCACACCCACGGCCTCAGTTGGAAAAGCCTTCTCAACTACCTATAATGTATAAAAACAGAAACACACATCGTGTCAAAGATGTCCAGAATCACTGATAAATTCTATATAATATGTCAACAATGATAAATATTCTATTACTACGATGGATTCATTTATCAAAGTACAACTACCAACTAAAAGCTTTGTATTCATCAACCTGAATTCAACCACTACATTCTGTTACTAATATATATCTATTTTACACACACTATGTAGACTTTTCACTACACCATATTTCATATATTTTATTTTTTAAAAAAATCAAGTAATCAAAAAGTCAAAGGTGCCTTACTTTAGCACCACAATCAGCTCCTTTAATTACACAGTAGCCAATAAAAACGGGATCTGCCATCTTCACAAGGATATTATCGACACAGTACACATGAACGTACTCAATCCCACGTCTTTCTAAGTCATCTAAAATCTTTTTTTCTCGTAAAGCCCTGTACAACCCTCCATTGCCATCTGAAAAAATAGTAAAAGAAAACATTAGATAATTGAAAAAGCGAGAGAGAGAGAGAGAACACAAATGCAATTAAACACTACAATGTACAAATATTTTGCTTCCCCTTTACCGTATATTCATAAATGTGTTTACATCATGTAAGTAAAGACACAATGAGGATAATAATAAATATATATACAATAATATACACTTGCCTGGAGCTTTAGAAATCTTATTCTTCTTTTCAAGGATAATACGACCGTCAAAAGTGAAAGCTGGAAGCATCCCTTGCTCAAAAACAATCAGATTTTCTTTCTTCAGTCCAAAATAACCATGACTTCCAAAAAAGTCCAATGTTGGTTCTTTTGTATGTTCACTGGTCATGATGTACCTGAGAGAGGAAGAAAAACAACATGTCATATCTTTGACTGCATCAGACAGAATGACAGGAGATATAACCCATTTATCCGACGTTCCAGTCCGTCAATGTAAATGAGTATGAAATATATACTATTGAAAAGTTCATTCAAGGATAATTATACAAAGAAAAGTAAGGCATTACCATGGAATATGACCTTGCAGTCCTGTAACAGCTTCAGCTAAGGATTCTAATTTCCGGATTCTCTCAGCCTGAATTTGATACAATGTCTTCCGTGATGGGAGTCCAACATCATACATTCCTTTAGGATTTTGTACTCCAAGTCGAGTTCCTTGACCACCAGCCAACAGCAAAACAGCAACTTTCCCATGGCTAATATGTTTCAATCCTAAATAAAAATATCAAAAAGAATTTCTTCTTTAGTCATTTTTAGTCATTCTGTATCAGTAAATAATTTTATAAATTCATTTTTCGTTGTGCAGCTCTACAGTCATACACAGAGAGATTTTTAGTTAAAGAGTTGAAAGCATGGTTGTAAAGCATTAGGAAAATGCTTTAGAAGGTAGACTGCTCTAACAACAACATCATAATATTACATCTTCAGTTGTTCTTGTTGTCTAGAGTTGCTTGAGACTCCCTTCCCCTCGTTTTCCTGTTACATCTCATTCTTCTATGTAACATTGTTGTTGTACAATACATATTATCAATCCTCAACCGCTTCAATTGTACAATGTTAAAACAGCCTACAACCACAAAATATTCTTCCCTTCTTCTTCTCACTTCTCCCCACTCTCTTCGACCTTCGTCCCATTCCCAATAAAAACTGTGTTATGTACATACTTTACTCATGTCAAGCATTACTTTACCCCATAAACAAAATATTTTACAACCAATTTCAGTCTACCATACAAATTTTAACGACTTTGCAATTTATCAGATTTTGAATGCATGACAGAAGAATTAATAAATAGTAGTTATAATCCAGAAATGTGAAGCAATGTTACCAAAAGTTAACACAATAGAAATCAAAAGAAAAGTCGTGATATTTTTATACCTTCATCTTCATACAATTTCAATCTGTCAGTGTCAGTTCGGACGACGGCTCCATGGATTTCAGGAGGTATTGGTTGAAGACGATCATCCAACTTGCCCTCATCTTGCTTATGATTGAGACCCGTGTTCTGGAAATACCTCGTTGCCTCCTCCACATTCAATCTGTAAATCAAAACAAAACAAAAACTCATCCTGAGTACAACTTGTGGACCAGTGGAGGAGAAAGGAAAAGGAGGAATAAAACAAATAAAATATCACAGAAATCATAAGAAAAAATCATTTTTAAAAGTGAAACAAAGTTGAGAGAGATCGTTTTTATTATAAAATAAATGAGAAAAACTCACTCGAGAACATCATGAGAAAATTCAGCTTGCTCTTGAGGGGTCATTCCCTCGTAGAATTGCAGAAGATGTCTTTGACCATATTGAGCCAGTCGCTCTCTCTCATATTCTACATCCATGGTATTCAGATGGTTTGAACAAACTGAAACAAGTCAAAAAGTAACATCATGTAGCAATTTCAAGATGAAACGACTCACACTGTTATAACACCCACTGGAAAATCCTAACCACCAAATACTAAGGTGGCCGTGTGTCTGTGTGTGGATGAGAGAGAATGTAAATATTTGCATGCGAGACTTCTTTCATCGACCACTTGGTCGTCAATAATTCATTAAAACAGTTCGGCAATTCCAAAACTCCTATTACGAGGGAACGTGACAAGGAGGAGGAATTCATTACAAATATTTATACCTAATGCATTTTAGATCAGAAAAAATAGGGAGACCATGTGATTTTATAAATGGAAACTTTTTATGACTTATGACATAAAATAATACTATTAAATTGAAAAAACAATAAACAACAAGTTAGCCCTAGTCTTTGCAATACACCGTAAATACACACATGTTGTTGTCTACAAACATCCAAGAAGGAAAGAGTTGCACACAGAGTCACATACACACCCGGAACTGTCTGTACACACAGACACAATCACTCGCCCTCAGAAAACACAATATATAATATTTGATTACGCAAGAAAAGTCAATTAATTTGTAAATAAAGGACCTTTTCAAAAGTTTTCCAGTGTGTAGGGAATGACAGTCGCACTGTTGTTTTCACAGTATGTTCTCTACACGTTCTCAACACAAGAGACAATGACAAGAACTTGAGATTACACGGCACTGGTTGTGTACTGTTGTGTGTGTAGTAGTAGTAGTAGGTGTGTTGGTGGTCCTACAGTTGTGAGCTAACTAACTTGGTGCCAATGAGTTGTTCTCTGCTCTCACACTCCCCAGACACACACCACACACACACAGGCACACACAATACAGAAACACACGGATGGCAATGAACGAATAGAATGGTCGACGACGATAAATATTGAGACCAACTTTTACACATGGAATCTACAAAGAATCTCTTAACTCCTTCAATAATGACCTACTTAAATATGGATAAAAGTGCCCCTTTCACTTTCTCATGAACACATGAGAAGGGGCGTACATTTCTTCTAAAAATTTGTCTAAATCTTAAAGTGAAAGTGGACAATATATAAAGTGCCCTGTTCATCCTCAATCCTTCTTTAATCAAAATGAAAATGAATTTCCTAGTATAGTACACCTTCTACTTTAGATCGGGTGACTGATCAGTATTAGAGATATCAACATTACTTGAACTGGAATCCACGATTCTTCAATATTATTCAGCAAACAAAATTGTATGCTTACGTATTTAATACTCATTTACGTAAAAATATACGTGTAGTATTAATTATCCGACCTACATAGTTTCGAAACAATAAACGACTTTCCCCCAGTCTCTCTCCCCCTCAGTACAATAATACATAATACACTCATTCTGTGTACCCCTTCATATTAGGCGGAAAATAGTGTCGTATCGATAACATTTATTTATTTCAGGTAGGGCCTAAACATAGAATAAATCCTCCTACCCAAAGTACCCTTACTTCTATCCCTCCATATAATCATAATATCTTTACTTATTTTTGTTACAGTCGTACATATACATGTATGTGGACATTCCTATGTAAACACTACGGTATTTATATCTTATTGGAGTTACAATTACATTCACATCCCTCTTTATCCTGTCACAAATGCATAAATGAGAAAAAGGATGAGTGTATATTCAGTAAACAAAATTTTTTGAGATCAGGTAAAACTGAAAAAGAACATTAAGCTACAAAGTGGTATTTACATGACCACCGATCCTGGTCATACTTTTTCCTCATCTCGTCCCTCCATCACAATAACAACAATACTATGAGAATCCACGGGAAAAGACGACACAACTGTCAACAACAATATTGAGTGTCTTTTGGCTTTGCCATATGACAAGTGTACACCACACATGGTTTTGCACTAGTCCGGTCTTCTTACACTACATAAACAAACTCGCCGACGACCACAACACGTAATAAATTTTCAAAGAAAAGTCTATCAACTGAATAAACTGTAACCCAATAAGTTGTAAACACTCATCACACATGATACTCTCTCTCTTTTTTCACAAAGGACTCTCAAAACAATGCAAGATTAAATACAATGTAAAATGATAGAACGTATATTATACGTTATGTAAGAGGAATATGTCAACGGAATGGATGCACTTGTAACCTTTGTACAAAAAACTAAAAGTATTCCCTGCTTTGCCATGAGGATCCAGTCAAAATCCAAACACACACATTTGAATGACAACTGGTTAATTTCAATATCCATCCAATTCATATCAGTCTATTCAAATTTTATTTTCATTTAATAAATCATTTCAAAATAATAAAATGATCATAAAAAGAATAATCGAAGAGTACAGTGACAGTTTGGAGGAATGAGGACAAATATTTCTCAATTTTTTTTACACTTCACAACATGTCAGCCTATTTGTTGGAAAATAATATTAAAATTTGTAAATCCTCACTGATTGAAAAAAAACCACAGTGTTCAATTCTTTCCCTCTCTCACTTGTCTAATTCATCATTTGCATGACATGCTACAGTGGAATTTAGTTTACATTATTAACACATCAACGTCATTTGAACTCTGCACTTGTACACGTTGTGTAAATAAAATAGAAATGATGCAATCCTCTGTCTCAAAAGCCAGTTTGTATTCTCGCGTAATACTGAAATTCTTATACTCATTAGCTACACAAAGAGGTTTTTACGATAAAACTAACTTATAACACACAAACACCGTATAATATGCAAAGTAATTTGTAAGTACATATTATCCTCAGAAGCTTGTCCGACCTTGTAACTTTAAATAGCTTCAACACAAAAAAATTAAAGTAAAATTTAAATTTATTCTATTATTTACATGGAAAAATAGGATTTCTCATGAGACCCCAGTCAGTGACTACCATTTTTACTTCTCTCGGGACAAAGTCAAAGAAGTGGAAAAAAATGATGAAAACCCCAATTAAAATTTTAATTCCCTCCCTTCTCTACGTCCAAAAATAAAAATAATTATCATTAAGGAATCAATATCGTTGACCTTTCCAGTACACTCATGAATTATGAGTCATAATTAACGCTACACCAGGATTTCAGATTAATCCATGAACTTGTATTTAGTATGTGAAACAACATTTAATCTCCCTAAACTCTTATTACATACTTACATTACAACTTCGTATATCACATGACATACGGTATTCAAATTATATACTCTTTATAATAATGATTCAACACTTGAAGTTCACTTGAATCTAATACTTCTTGGTCGAGGGATCAGGATCTAAGAAATTTGTGAGACCATAAAATAAAACTGAAATTTTTATTGACACTTTTAAGACTAACTGTACTACCATACCCCTAAAAATATATAAATTCTACTCGTTCTGGAACTGGACTTACAAAAATTTTTTATTAATATCCTATTGATATTGTTCAGAAAAAATTCTCAGAATATTATTACACATATTATATACCCTGACCAACACTATCAACTCATCGCCATTGTTATTGTAGTTTTTCTTCCAAACCAAATATTTTCAGGCCGTAGTAAATATACACAAGAAAGTGACCCTACCGGAACCAACCAACTCATTTGTATAACAATGTGTATATTTATACTAAATGCATATTTCATATCATATCACACACACACACGTTTGCACAATTAGCCAAAGTTTCTGTTTGTGTGCAAACCATTCAAAAATGTTAATGCTACCATTACCATGAAATAATTTGAAAGTTGAGAAGGCTTCTCAGAGAAGCCGATGAAATAAAGATGTACACACACAACGCAGGCCCGTATAATTATCATTACAATAACAGAAAGCGCCAAAGTGTGTGCCTCCGCAAGGAAAAAAACAATCGTCTACAACACTTTGAAGTAATTATGCACCAGAGAATTGACATACAATACACAAGTGTGTGTGAGATAGAGAGAGATGGTCAAAAGATGACTAATATGCATGTCATGCAAAAAAGTAACTCATTGAGGATGATTATTCCAGATACATGCAATCAATTAGGAGTCTCCAGAATCTAGGCGTCTACGGAAACTCCTGAATCATTTTTCACACACACGCATCATGAGGTGAATATACAATACGACACAAAAAAACTGAAAAACTGGCTCTCTGTTACATATAATCTTTTTTTTTGTCATCATGATAAAGAGTATCTAAAATGAACAATAAAATTCCAACCGGTCACTAAAAGGAGGGCTAATAGCAATGTAAATTAGATACAAAGACAAGAAATTTTTAGAGGCTTTAACAAATTATAATAATGAACTGACATAGTCAAGGATAACCAGGGCGTGATGAGAAAAAAATGCTACAGACACACACACACACACACACAGATTTGTCTCTCTGTGTGGACTATGAACCGTCTCCTTCTCCTAACAATAATCAGTGATTGTCAGGTTCTTCGGCATTCAGTTTCCTATATAACACACCATTTGTACTAGACATGAAATAAACTTATAATCGGTTCTAATAAATTGTAACTCGTAAGATAGGAATTGAGTTTTTTTCATGTTCTACATGCGGAAGACACACATACTTTTTAGACACATTTAAAATTTACGGAAATTCAGTTTGTGAAAATCACTCATACAATGTATAGAGATATGCAGACTTTACACAGAGATAACAACAGCGCATCATTCAACAGAAAAATATATACCTTTATGTACTGACCCAACAATTTTTTTCAACGGGTGTCAGACTAAATAACTCTACGTTACGTTTACAGTTCATTTGCAAACAATCCTATAGGAAGGATTATGTGTAATTTGTATTTATAAAGGAAATAGGGATGGATTTTTATGAGAGGGAATGACTATACAGTATAGATAAATTCACAGTTACGATTTGTAAAAAAAGTATTTTTTTATCACCTTTTACACCGCTTGTTGCCTGTCCTTGGATTAAATTTGAATTACACAAGTATGGAAGAGTAAGTTACACAAAAAACACAAATATAAATATTTTTGATAAATTGGAGTAAATTGCGAAAGTTTAGCTAAACTAGCTATGACTATGTGGATGATATTTTGGAGAGGAGAGAGCCCTGGCTTCGTTCCATGCAGGATCCTCGCAACTACTACGGAGGATTTGTCCACGACCACTTACCAAACTCTCTCTCTCTCTGTACTGTACAATTGTGAAGGGGGGGGGGAGTGTGTGTGCAATCAAAAAGACCCGAATAGACAAGTGTGGAGATAAACTGACTTATAAGGGAAGAAAGACATCACACCAAACACACAGATACACACACACACTGTAAAAACCTTTTATCTACCATCATACTTATTTGTCCACCTATGCATAGCTAATTCCCTCTCTCCCCTGTAGTACTTTATAACAATCCAAACATGCCCAAGAGCTTAATCACACAACCCAGAAAATCCTATAGGCAATGCAATTAAGTCGCGCCAATTTGGTGCAGCGGCGAAGGTGCAAGCTTTTACATTTCTCTCTCTCTCTCACTGTACAC
>WJFB01002807.1:0-16532 GCA_009870185.1 Pygmarrhopalites habei
CTTGAGTAGCATGACTACAACTCTTCCAATTGAATAGAACCCTTATTTTCACTCTTTAAAAAACTACAGGCCGTCAAAGTCAAAATTTCGGAAAAAGTGGCCGATATTACCCCATTTAACAGTACTATCAGACAAGCATCCCAACATATCAAAAGAGTCACTCTACAGTCTACACACACACACACACAATCACACAAGAAACGATCGTTTGAAACCACACTGATAATTTATTGCACGTCAGAAGGGCACAACAAAACATCCCACGAATTTTCACAAATGATCCATCCTTTGTTTGCTAAACTTATCCATAAATTTTATTTCTTTCTTAAGTACACACGCTTCGTTGAAGGAAAACCAACTCTACTCCACTCCCACCCACCTCCCTACAAATCCCAATTCACCATTAATAGTACTCTCAGTCCGTGTGTACTGTGTACATAAACACACACAAATGCATCCACAAACTGTGTTGGTACGGTCAGAAAGCAAAAAAAACCCCCGTTTTTTCTCTAAAAGTACTCTTTCTACTATGTACAATGTTAGTCCTACACTTCCAAATAATTTAAGAAGCCATGTCCGCCGAGCAAACATCTCAAAGAGACGTTCATTTTTTTATATACAGAAATCCAAAGGCCATCCCCTCACCCACGTTAGTCCTCAAATCATCCATCAAATGAATCCACCGTACCCACTGTACATTTTATGTGAACACAGTACCCACCCACACAAAACCCTTTTCAAAGTTTGTAAGAAACAGGAAAATACCTGTTGTTACCCGTGTCCGAGTGTCTCGAATCCATTTCCTTGATTTTATCGTAAAAGTGCGTGTGCGTTTCTCCTAATGATTCCTCAATTAATTTCTAAATTGGTATTGTGACGTTGTTCAAACATCTTGTCGGTTCGACACAAAAATATTTGTACATGGAGACAGGGAGACGGGAGGACAGGAAGAATGCCAAATGTTCAAAAGAAGAAATTTTTTTTGTTTAGCTCCAAACTCCTCTCCCTCATATCCTTTCTTTCTTACTCTCTCCAAGAGAGAAAGAAGGATGAGGACCCACTGGGGCCAGGATAAAGAATTGAAAGGCAAAGCAACCTTTCATCCTTTCTCTTGTCATTCATTCAAAGAGAAGAGAGAGAGAAACTGTTTAGAAAAAGTACTACACAGAGTGATGTAATACTTTGTAGAGTAAGGAATAACAATAAATGAGGAGGGACGAAGAGGAGAAAAGGGAGAATGACAAATGTTGGCGTATCCCAAGACTGCAATCGATCAATATTGCAATCGAATCATTCTCGGCGTGATTTAGCAAAGAAAGGCGAAAATTTAATTAAATCGCAAGACAATAGGCTGTCTGGATGAAAGCAGCTCAATGTTTGATATCAAGTAGAAATCTGTCGCTTCAAGAACCTCCGCAAGCTTTATATATATTTCTCCCTCCTTTTTCTCACTCCCCTCTCCACATCTTTCAACACTAAATACATACTTCATATCCATAGTAAAAACCGTACGAAAACATCAAACTATACATACTCTCTCCCTCCTTCTACCTTACTGATCACCTTTAGATCTAGGATTTATTCAAACCCTTGTCATCCCATGTTCCCGTCTCTCTCTCTCTTTCTCCTTCACTCACACACAGACACTTGCATAATGAATTCAACAAGCTCTAATCCATCCAAAAAAAATCAACTTTAATACAAAAACATTTTTCATTTACTTTTGTCGAACTCCAGCTCAAAAGTTTGTAAGAAAATATTCATTACGCCTCTCTCCCCGCTGATATTTCAACAGAATATTGTGCCGTCAAAATATTGTTATCCTTATTGTCCTCCTTTTGTAATAATAATCCAACTGTGTCGTCAGAAACCCCCATAGTGACACATAGAGAGGTCAGGAATTGTTTGTTTTTGTGACACAATCCTTTATTAGCGCACAAACATGTATATGTAATACTCATTGTGTGTATCACGAATACACAACATGCTACATGGTATTCATAAAATAAAAATCCGAGTAAATCTGATTTATACACAATCAAAATGAAATACTAACAAGAAGTTATTCAAGGGCTTCATCTTTACCACAGGGCAAATAAAACTTTGATATTATTATGTTTTTGAAAAAAAATATATTCACACCCACATCAAGACTACATTTAAATTCTAGTCCAGCCCCGTGAATACATAAATAAATACATCCTATTGCGTCTCCTCCTCCTCCTCCCTTTCCTTTAGTTGCAAAGTACAGCCAACAACAAAGTTGTTGTTGTTGGTGTTATTTCCGTGCTAAAAAGCTGAGAATAAAAAATATTTCTAACCTCACACACACACTTTCATACTATTTGATACACAGAGTATTACGTATTAAATTTCCATTTCCATACACAAGTCAGAGATAGCGTCACGTCGTCATGCCCGGCCGGAAAAACCAACTGCGAAAACTTTCCTTTTCTATCAAACTTAACAAGGGAAAAGAACGGAAGTGTGACAAATACTGTGTGTGTGTGTGTGCGATACCCATCTCTCCCTTCCTCCTTTTCCTATAGCGTTCCTTTTTTCCCCAGCTATCAGAAATATGCTACATTCCTTCAATCATCCTCCTGAGTCCCCCCTTCTCCCATCTTCTCTTCCCGTCACCCCCATGCCCTCGTACTATTTCAAATATGAACTTTAGACATGGCAACCCATCTTTTGACATACACCCTACCCTACCCACCCTCATGTCTTCCTCTCCTCTCCTTTTCCCTGACACGACTACATGCTATCCTGTCAGACATTATCCAATCTTGACAATCAATTATTACACCGAGTGAGTTCTACAACAGCAGTCAGAGAACGAGAGACAGTAGGGGAGAATTACGAAAGAGTACATTTATATTAGTGAGGACTCGGACACTGTTGAACCTCAACATAAACATACACTCTCCTGGAATAGGAGAAGGATGAGGAAAACGGAGGATTTACAAAGACCACCATAAGTATAAAAAAGAGAACCAATGATGGTCTACATATACACACATACCGTCTGTCCATTTACTGGCAGAAGGTATTGATATTGATTGTACAAACTCGATAATATCCGTTTATCAGAGAAACCCCAGTGGTCAAATAGCCTAGGCTTGAATGCGTAACAACTATTACACAGGCAGACATAGATAGAGAGAGAGAGAGACATTACCTATTCCTCTCTCGTCCACCTCACGATCAAGTTCACGGCACACTTTATATACCTACTCTTAGAATCACCAAATCAAATGCTAGCACAAAAGGATCAATCTTATGGTCAATCAGCCTCAACTGATGCGGAACACCAATGAGCTTCCCCCCGGTGAACCTCTACTAATTTATTACAAATCTAATTCCCAACCCCAGGTATTTTTCCCTTCCCCTCATTCAAAACAAGAAGTTAGTTAAAAAGATTGGTAAGGTTCATCTCTACTCTACGATTCACAAGTAGACAGTTGTCTGCTATGGTATAGTTCAATTCTATGAATTATTCTCAATATTGTTTCACAAAATACAAATTGTGTACATCATGTATGCAGTATACACAACATTAAACTTTTCTCTACTGCAATACTTACACTCGAATGACAAATGCGATGATAGTCACCTAACCTTATCTTTGAAAACGAATATTAAAAAAAAACAAAAACAACTAGTTGTGAAAATGGATTTCTTCCTTCTCTATTCGGAAAATACGTGACAAAAATGCTTCATGATGATGATGACGACGATGATCTTGCCTACCATTTTTATAATAGCCCAAAAAAATGTAAAAAGATACTTACCTTGCCAAAACAACTTCGTTTGTTCATCGCCGCTAGTGCAGAGGCTGCAGCACTGTGTTCCCAGAACTCTACAAACGCGTAAGGGTCTCCATTTGGCTGCAAATAAAAATAATCCATGTATACAGTATGTATGATTATTCCAACAAGACTTGCAAAATATTTTCCCAACAACTTTTTCTTTCTCTCTCAATTTTTTTCAACATTGAACATTCACCATAAATTTTCAAATATTACCATCATATCTGCATCCTAGAAATGTACAATTTTAACAGACTTTAGTAAGGGGGAGGGGGGTTATTAAAACTTATGAGGATTAACTTTTATTTAAGAGCAACTCCTTTTGTAATAAGAAAACTTTGTTATTTCATTCATCCAACCCACCCCCTCCTTTCTCCACTTAATTTTTTTTCGGCAGAAACAAAGGATCTATTTAGCAACATTACGTAATTAAAATGGTGTTGAAAAAACTTTCCACACACACACACACACACACACACACTCAAGATATGAAATTTGAACTTATGCTTGTCATTATCTTCCAACTTAGTAAAATTTCCCTCAATCTATTATATCACAAGAAGAGATAAGTTCCTCTCGAATAAGTAAGAACGAGGAAGAGTAGTAGGAGTAGAAGGACTAGAACGAGGAAAGGGGATAAAAATGAAAAGATTCAAGTTTCATCATCTCGATCTTTCTCTTCTCCCGCTGCTGGTGCTCCAGAGAGAGAGAACACATAAATGCTAACACATGTTTCTAACAGGCCAATACTGTACAAAAGATAATTGTTAAATAAATTAAATAAAGTTTGTGCTCTGCAATTTCTGCAATAACAAAGTGAAAGGGAAAAAAACCTCTGGCCGTTGTTCCTACCATTAATTTGAATGAAACAAAAATAATAATAATAATACTGAGTAATATCATATTACAAAGGAAGAAGAGAAAAAAAGCAATAGGAAACTTTTTTTTAAATTTAAAATTTTGAAAATTTTGTTTAAACAATGAATATAACTTATATACATGTTTGGCCCCCAGCAAAATGTTTCAATTAGTACACGGTATCCGAAGAAGGGAAAAAAAGTCTGGGATGAATTCTTAAATGCATTCATTTGCATACCAAATTTCAAATCATGCAGTTACCCCGGAGCTGCAACAATAGTACAAATATTACAATTCTCATGTGCTCTATCCACATCCACACACATCGTCGTGGGCACATTACACAAGTCTATAGAGAAATCAGGGAAAATTTTCCTCACTAAATCAACTAACACCCTCTGATCTTTTATTACTTTATTACTAGCATTGCTATCCTATCTATCTATCGTCACCACCACACCACCACCACCAGAGATTCCCATTCCAAAATTCATCTCTATATACACATATATATGTGTGTATGGAGGGTTGGTGGCCTAAACTGAGAGTAGTGTACATGTACAATATATCAGATAGAAAGTGAGAAAGATGAAATTTTGGTGATTCAGCAATTTCTTGTCCTAACACCACATTCTGTCATTGGTCATCTCATTCAGGGAAAGCACATGTTGGTCGCAGTCTGTTGCAGTAAGTACTCTCTGTTCCCCCTCTCCTTGATTCTGTTGTCAGAGGCACCCGCCAAATTATATCCTAGCTACATACATACAATTCGGTGTAATGTAGGATCCCATTGGTCCCCACGACTTGCCAAGAAACTGATTATTACTGCCCTTGTCCCACCCTAGTCAACGGACAATTGTCGTAAAACTTTGCTTTTTCACATTTTTCTTTTCATAACAGCTATTCTCCGTCAAATTATAGGAGTCTTACCACCTAAATGACTTCTTTTCTCAGATGAAAGGAAACAACTCAACTATATACGGTTCGTGCCCTAATTTGAACAAGAAACGAAATACGGATCACACTCCTACACACGACATACCCACTACTAGGGAGATTGTAATCATGTCTGGTAGATTAGCAACAAAAATATTTGAACAAATCAACAGTATCACCCTACTCTACTACTACAATCCTGTACTACCGTGTCCTGAACTCTGAACATATTGGAATGTCAATGTGAAAGGGAAAAAAATGACAAACAATTGGATAATGTGACAACCGATTTGACATATTACACATTTCAAGTTTTTTCTCCCCTCCCAGGAAAACTTTGTTTCAAAAAATTATGAGTATCTTTTCTGTCAACATGACAAAACTAACGGATTGAGCTTAATGCGTCCTACAAACATTTCACTTGCCTCCTATTTCTCCTACTTATTGCACTGCAATAACCATACTGTGTGGTTGTTATTTATTTCCGTCCGAAAGAGAAAAAAAATAATGTATTTTGTACTTGTATACGCCACAAGTTAAATAATGACTAGAGAGAGAGGGAGAGAGAACTCTGATAACTTGTGTGTAATGGAGAAGTCCACATAAAATACTGTACTTTAAACGATACTTTAAAAACGCCAGTTCAGCTTAACATGTACCAGAGTGTGAGAGAGATGGAGAGAAAGTAAAATGTGTGTGCTTTGTCTCGACTCAAGAAAAAAAAGGAGAAAATGGTAGAGAGAGCGAGAGGGAAAAAAATTTCCAGGGTTCAAAGGTTGGTTAGTGATGATAACAGTGTATAGAAAAGAAATCGGTTGTACAAAGGTGAGGTTTTTATTAGTACGAGCAGTGTGGAGAGACCCGAATGAATTGATGGAATCATGAATGAAATTTCAGAATGAAGAGGCAATAAAGTGTGGGAGGGACATACCTCCACCACCCAGTTGGTCATGACTTGGCTAGGCACTACATTTAAAGGGTGGGTGATGGAGAAAAGAAGCTCGAAAAGCTGTTTGAAAAGATCTCTTTTTATCGGTGTGATCGCCAATAAATATTTCACAATCAAGAGCCTTTAAAGCTCCGGACGATGGTGCAAGGTTCAAAGCTACTTGCATAAAATACGAAGGGAGAGAAAAGAGGAGGGAGGGGAACTTCACTCACTCTCTCGCTCTCTCTTACTCTTTCCTCCATATGTAAAACTCGGAAGAAGGGGACGACGACGGGGAGGGTAGTCTGGAGAGAAGAGTGGCGAAGAGAAAGATATCTATTCCAGGCAATAAAAAGACAAAAGCCTTACCACCCCAAAAGAGGACGATTTTTTGACAGCCGAGTTCGCAAACTACAAATTCGAGACCTGTGAATAAATTTGCCCATTTGCTATTTCCCCTTCTACAATATTTCCCCTTTACTCATGAAATCAGACCTTTCTCCATTCCAAGACATATAACATTCTTTTTCGGATGCCTCTTGAATAACAAAGCACACATTACATATTCCTCAATCTGCTTAAAGGCCCTCTCATCTCCCCAGTTCCATAGCTCAACGTTGTCTCTCTTTCTTTCACTCTCTCTTTCTCTCTCTCTCCTTTTCTCCACTTTCAACTTAATGTGTGCATACAAGTACAGAGAAAAACCTAAAACTACATTTCTCCCATTGAGTCGCTTCTCCATTTCTTCCTCTCTCTCTCTCGCTCACTTACTGCTAGACCCTATCAGAAGAACATCATCATACATACGTAGAAAGAATGTGTTCTTCCTTTTCCTCAATATTTTCTCCCTCTCTCTCTCTCTCTCTCCATCCTTTTTTAACTACATACTCCACAGTTACACATATACTGTAACATATACAGTAGTTTTCGTCCTGTTCGTCTTCATTTTGTCCATAAAGCCCTCCATTTCAATCCAATCATGAGTATCACTACTACTACTATACTTTCACTACAACTCCGTTGGCCGAAAGAAGTTTTTCCCCCTTCATCCTCTTCTTCCTCCAAAAACTTAAATTCATAGCTTCGAGTGCGAAGAAATGCACACCATTAAATGTCGTCAATGTGTTCACCTTCATATTTCCTCTCTCTCTCTCTCTCTGAACTCACTCTCTCCCTCCTTTCACATGGATCTAAACATTTTTCAACACTTGAACAAATAATAGTAATTTCCCCCTCCCCCTTTCACTGTCTCCTCTCACATGAATCTAAATATCTTTGACACCGAAACATTTTCTGAACACCGAAACATATTTTAAACACTTGAACACTTTTTAAACTATTAAAACAATAATTTTTCTTTATTAATACCTCGTGTATAATTTTACAACCCTTTATGGGACCAAGCTGAGAGAACAGCACCATCAGAAACTCCTCAGTCATTTGAGTGTCCAGATTCCCTACATATCTGTAAATAAATAAACAAACAACAACAAAATTAGATTGTGAAATTTCTCAAACTTATTAAACACAGTGAAGGTGTCAAATTTTAATTGGTAGACATTGGTGATTTAATCTACGACAGAGGTCAAAAGGTAAAGACGTTATTACAGTGATTTATTACAAATTGTGATTGATACATGAAGTATGTAAAAAAAATCTTACAGTGTTCGCGGTTGTGTCTCGTCACCTAGAGCCAACATCTAATAGAAATAAAAACAAGGTAAAAATTGACAATTAATTTAATTAGGACAAAAAACTATTAATGATCAAAATCCAAAGAGTTGAATTAGAATAAAATTTGATTGTGTAATTTTTTAACCTGCTGTGATTCAGGGTAATTTTGCCCCGCACTGTCAAAGTCTTGACTCATATTTTTCATCTGCCGGAAATAGTTTATGAACAAAAATGTGACTTAAGGCACTTTTTGAAGGACTTAACAACCGTGAGGGTTTTATTCCAAATGACAATTCAATTTCCGGAATTACCCGGAACGACGTCTAATGCGGTTAAATCCCAAAATTTCGGTGAGTGTGTTTTTGGGTTCCAATTTTTTTCAATTTCGTGCTCAAAGCCGACTGACCTCGCAGGATTTAGCACTCATCAGCCGGGAAATTTACAAAAGTCATGGTCCCTATAAGGGCACCCTGTAAGGCCCTCCTGCCATGTCCAAATATCTAAAAGATGAATTTGAGTGATATGCAGGTGGTCCAAATGAATGGATGCACAATATGTAATGCTTATATATGCTCAGCATCTACGTTCAATTAGATTAGAAGACCACCGGAGAACAGATAAAAACTGACTCGTGATGAGAGTCTCGTCCAAAAATCAATGTAATTTACTGTCTTGATGAATGAAATAATGGTGTAAACAAATTTTCCAAGCTCTTAGAATTTATTAAGAAAAGTATAATTTGTATATATTTGTGCGAATTTATTATTTAATATACATCTGTTCATAGTATGTACAATTAAGTAGCTTGCCTTGGCAGGATTTTTACTATAAAGTATTGATAATGCTTTTCTTGACGTACAAGTCAGTGAATACAAATTTATCCAAGAAATCAACATCCATTTAATATTACTAATAGTATACTAATAGAAGAGAGAGAGAGAGGGAGAAAAATATGAAGGATTTTGAATGTACTGATTAAAAAACAATGCTCGGATTCCATTATAGATTACCGAACTTTTTAAATGTCGGTGATACCAGGAAATTTCTAAAACTGATAGTCCATGTCCTTAGAGATTAAAAATAAAAAACGATCTGTGCAACTAAATTTTCAAAAAAAAAAAAGAGTTAAAGTGTCGATTTGTATAAGGCCCCTTATCCACTCACTCACATAATGTGAGTCACATACTTTTAAGTAGTTACGAATCAAAAATATATTATTATGTACTCATATATGATCAGACAGAACGATCGCCAAATTTACTGATAGTTAAATTATGCCTAAAATGATTCAAATGTCGTCATAAATAAGGTTGTTCTTCCCAATGACCTTTTTCGAGAAAAAATCAAGTTCAATTATTTTACGTCAAACATTGGTGATCGTTCTGTAGAGCATTTTGCATTAATATAGTATATAATAAGTAGAATGATCTTTTTTAATGATAATAATAAATTAGTCAGAAACAGACTATGATTGTTCTGTAAAAGACTTGATAAACTCAGGATCAAACATTGCGAACTGAACGGAATTTTCTGGGGTACTTTCTGGTGTTTGGACTTCTATGTAGTCTGTCGGACTCCCTGGATCTACTTGCACATATTCCTATGAGAATAATAATTCGATGGAATTACAGCCCATTTTTCAATTGAAATCAAATTTGTGTTTACAAGTAAATCATATCAAAAAGTACCTTTTTGGTTGCTATTGTTAAAATTCTATTAATATCATCTACTAAATCTGCAAAGGAAGGTCTTGTAGTCGGGGATTCCATCCAACAGTCTCTCATGATCAAGTAACTAGAAGAATATACGTACACATATTACATTAATAGTCTATATATAAGCAATTTGTAATCAATTTTGCTGAGGGTAGCGAAAAAAGATTATGCTCACAGTTCAGTTGGACAGCCGGGTGGCTGTTCCATTCGACGGCCAGTTTTGAGAAAATCTAACAATTTGCTTGCAGCCATTGTTGGATAAGGATTCCCTCCGAAAGTAACAATCTCCCAGAGTAAAACTCCATAAGACCAACTATAAATGACAAAAGCATGGCAATTAACAATTTGTCCCTTGAAAGATAATTTTTACAAAAAGTTTGACTAGAATATTTTAGTCTTCTTACACATCAGACTGTGTTGTGTATATTCTGTGAAAGAGGGTCTCTGGTGCCATCCACTTCACTGGGACGCGTCCATCACTCTTTTTACGGTAATAATCATTTGTGAAGGTACTCCTAGCCATCCCAAAATCGGCAATTTTGACGATTTTGTCCTTACAGACTAATATATTTCTTGCTGCCAGGTCCCGATGAACATACTACAAATATATTTAATAAAATTTAATTGATAATTAATAAATTGACAAATAATTTCATTTCAAAATAGATTTTCTTTTCTTCGTATTATTAGTTTTTTAAATACCTTTTTCTGGACCAAATATTCCATTCCACGTGCAACTTGATAAGCAATGGACATTAAATTGACAAATGTGAGACTTCCTTCATTATCCCCATTATCCTCGGATATAGGGACGACAATAAATGAATGAGGACTAGTTTTACATAGTAATTTTTCATTCTCATAATTAAAATTTTGTCGATTGCTCCTCAAGTAGTCTCTCAAATTCCCTCCCTCTGCATATTCCATTATGACGAGAAGTTCTCCTCCAACAGTACAGCAGCCAAGAAGATTTATAATATTTTTATGTTTTCCAAGCTCTTTCATAATCTCCATCTCTGACATCAAGTCTACCATCTCGGAATCAGTATGAGTCTCTGTGATTTTTTTTTAAAAAAACACACACACACATAAAAAAAGATGGCAAAGGTAATGAATATATCAAAGAAATAGTAGCTCTTACTTTTCAGAGTCTTGACAGCCACTGTTGTCTTCAAACCAGACTCAACAATCCCATCAGCAAAGCCGAGTTTGACTTCACCAAATGCCCCCTCCCCCAGGTGTTTCCCAATATCCAAATGCTCTCGAGGAAATTCCCATGCCGGGTCAGTGGGCAGATCATACTCTTGATTGCACTTGTTGGACACTACACTTTTGATGTTTACTTCGGGAATCATCTAAAATTGACAAAATGTGGCATAATGGCATAAAACAAAACTGTGAATACCATTTATAGAGCAGTACACCTCAATAGTGTTAGTAATTACTCACAATTGCTCTTTCGTCATTATCTTCAATTGGTCGACGGTCAACTCGAACTTGTTTTATCCATGACATTGGTTTTCCCTTAGCTTCAAGAAGTGTCCTTCTAAATCTAAAATAAAAAGTAGGATTACCCGTATTAGAATCCCCTTTTAGAAATTATCCGTCTGTGTCATACACCAAAAAGCGATTTTTGAATAGAAAAATTGAAAACTCACGAATCATTTTTGACTTTTCTAAACATCAAGAATCCAATGGTTGTTCCAACAATGCACAATCCAAAAACAATTATGATGGTTATTGTGAAAGTATTGAATACTTTTTCTGGCAGGGTGGTCACAGTTCCAGTTTGTGGAACTTCTATAAAACAAATGTAAAGTCATATAAAATATAGATTCAATTTCCTTTAAACAATAATGTTACAAAAAATGCACTGCTAAATTATACCTTCCAGAACTCGAATATAAGCTGCTTCATCGCTTCGTCCAATTGAGTTCCCTGCCACACAAGTGTACCAACCTTCATCATCCAGGGTCACATTTTCCAGGACAAGAAGATGACTGTCTGCCTTGATTCTTTCATCATTAGTTCGAGACTAAGGAGGAAAAGACATCCACAAAATAAAAATTAATCTCTCCATCATATTGCTCATCACAATCTAAAGCGTTCGAAATATTGTCATTATTAGTCTAGTTAGAACGTTAACATCCAATAGAACTGAGCACACATAAAGCACTTAATATATAGTATTGTGAACTTATTATTATACATACATCAGAGTGCAAAGTGGCAACACAAAGAGGTCTTAATTACTTAACTAAGAACATACACTAATGTTATACCCTTATATTTTATTGTAAAAAAGTGAATTAATTTGTGTACCATGAAGCCAAAATAATAATTAGCCCAAATTACAACGACAAGGTTACAACAACGGTGCATGTTTTGTTTTTAAAAAAAGTTGTGTAGTGAATAGAGGAAACGTTATATCAGATATCATGAGAGAGAAGAAGAAATCCATAGGTTAGCAAAAGAAAAAAAATATGTAATGATTAAAAATTTAAAACCCCAGAAGACGTGCTGATTAACTGTAGGGAAAACGGTAGTAAATATATATAGTTATTGGCAAAGAAGACTCTGTCGCGTTATTCTATAGCTGGAAAAGTATATTATTGTTAAATTATTTACAAGAGACACCCACACGCAAGAATATTATGTACAAAACATAATTTAGTAAAAAATGAATGAACCCCAACAAAACAAAAAGTGAACTCCAATACCTCAACCCTACTATAATTGTAGGGATCATCGCGTGAGTGTTTTATCCACACTAATGAATATTCTGGATCGCTCAATATCTTCACTCTCAATTCAACCCTTGACCCTACAACCTCTGTCACATTGGTTGGCCCTTCCTTGAAAATTGGGCTAGATAATGCCCGCTCTAAAATGAATAAAGATTTTATAGAATAATTCGATCCTTCAAAACAAAAATTAAATCAAATGATACAATACTTAAGTACATACCCAAACAACAAAAAATAAATTACTGAAGCTTTATCAACATAACATTCAAGTTACAGCTTAACTAAATCAATCTTCCAAAAGTTATTTTAAAAAATTAAAAATGATCACACTGGATTGGCAACTAGATAGTTGGACAGAAAAATAGTCTTTTTTATATAAAAATCACTTTTACCAATAACTTGATTATAGATTTGTAGTAAAATGATGTATAGAAAAATTTAATTTCTGAACGGCATGCAATGTTTAAGAAAGCATGTATTACAAACACTTCGGATCATCATGCGAACATCAAGCAAATCATGTGTGTACTGAATCACTACTACTGATTATCAGTAAAGTATACAGTCAGATCTGCCATTCTTTATGGTGGTTACAAAATAAAATTAATACAAAGTGTATCATGTAAACTTACAATTATTAGAAGGGACTATTCTCAATTTCTATGTTGTCCAAATAATTCGAAATTAGTTATAATTAATTAAATTTTGCCTGTAGTGTGTGACACCTAGGACCGAGTGTAATATGGAAGACTTCCATTGGAAGTATAATAATCATGATGACGATTAAGTTGTTGCAATTCATTAATATCTTGAACATACTATATGTAGAAGTCTCGAAGATTTTTGTACCTCTCCCACTCAGTTCACCTTGTATCGTTCAACTTTTAAGTACTTAACATATTTTGTTGTTGTCTGTTAACACATATCGAGTCCTGTATAAATATGTAGAGCTAGAATATCGACGACACGTACCTGTATCATTGTTACTTTGCCCGTCATATTTCTTTTGTTGTCATATGTCACCCACACAATACCACTTGGATCGTCTGATATAATGGTGCAATTCAATTGTAATGTTGTTCCAACAAGAATTGTTTCGTTTGTAAATGGAAACACTATAGGCTTCGTTGATCTTTTGTCTGAAAAATGTAGGGAGACATGTAAAAACAATAAAATGTTGATTCAACAATTTGTTGATTCTTTTTTTAGCTTCGCATAATAATAAAATAATAATTATTTGTAGGAAGTACATATAAAATAAAATAATAGTCTTCTTCCCTTTATCTACCACCACCACCACCAAACTCTTATCCTTTTAGTCTTAAACTTGTTTTTCATGAAAGAACCCACAACCAATAAAATTCGTTGTTTCATTTTCCAAAGATAATCAAAATGTACACTATATAGTATGACAAAATTTATACTAAGACCTATTAGAGTAGTACATTTTTACAGGTGACTCTTATAATAATATAATTTATAAATTTAAATATAGTGCACATATATACACAGTCTCAAAATATTGTACACATAAGAATACAAGACATTCAATCTAATCTAATTTTCACAATTCGAAAGCTTCACTCCATGCAAAAACTAAAAAACTACGAACCCATTTTACTACATATTACTAGAAAGCAAGAGCAAGCAAAAAAAACCAAATAATTCAAAAATAATTTATGATGAACTTACGGACGACGACGTACTCAGTTACATATTCTAGTGTAAAATTATCATTTGACGCTTCACACTTGTACAATGCAGTGTCGCTCGGATTAGAATTTTCAATTTGGAGGCCCTGCTTCCCTATTCTGTGTTGATAACCATATGCCTCAAATGGAAGATTATTTTTGTACCATTTGATTGTAGGCTTTGGATTACCTATATAAAAGCACAACAACAACAAATCATAAATAGCATATAAATATAATCAGTACATCAAGCAACATGTGATTTTGAAACAATAAAAGTTTTATTACCTCTGGCACTACAAAGGATGACAACAGTAGTACCAGCAGGTTTGGCCAGATAATGTGTCACTGTAAAAGATTTAAAAAAAGAAGTTTGACAGAGAATGATCATCAAGATAAATACATAACAAATCTGAAAAACCTGTTGATTGATAACCGCTGATGTGTGATTTTAAAAATGACTTACTGATATTCTTTTTCTTGGTTCTGAGATCAAAACAAAGATATGGTTCTTGATAATTGTCCAGAGTTAGATTTAGGGTCATTTCCAAATACTCACAGGACATATTCCGATCCTTGATATCATGTGAAATTTCATCCTCCTCCACCTCATTAGTATTCTCCTCCAGAAATTTTGGTCGTCTCGGATTGACAACCAATTTTCTTTTTCTGTTGTACAAATCCTTCAACTCATCCCCAACAACATCCTTTACATCACACTCATAAGTCCCAGCATCTTTCATGGTGACTCGTTCAAATTGTAAACTGTTGACAACATTTTTAAAAAATAGAAAACACTTTAAATCAAAACATTGAAATTTCATCTCTCATTGACAATGAGACGTCGTTCTATTTTACAAAAATACAAAACAACAAATTGATCCCTTCAAGAATTCTTTCAACAATAATGACAACAATTAAATCATCATCATTTGACTGCCAACTTACTTCAAATTTGTAAAAATTATTCGTGGGTAATCCTCTGGATCCATTTTCTCTTCATCCTTGGACCAAATAACTCTCGTACTCTCGTACCATTCATTTGGATGGACACAAACAAGTAGAAAACTGTCACCCTTCGTCACATTGGCCACACTGTCATTTCCATTCGAATGTAGTACTGTGTTCAAAAAAATTTAAAAAGTAAAACATTTGCATAAAGAATTTAAAATTTCAATTTTACTACAGATTAATTTTGTACTCGTGAAAAAAATGTTTGAACTCACCAAAACTTTGCCTTGAAATGTCACTATCACTGCAGACAATTGGTTCAAAAAAGAGGAGTAAAAATAAAATGGAAAAACTGAACGGAGACATGATATCCCGACACCGGATGAAGGGGGACTGGATATAAGAAAAATATTCAAAAGAAGCCAGCCAACATTTTACATTGAGTATCCTACACTATGCCACAAAATTGTGAGCCACAAATCTCTCTCCCTCCTTCAGCATCTGTGTATTTTCTTCCTCTTCTGCTCCTTCGTCTTTTACTAAATGCTAACTATAGCTAAAATGTTAAGTGTACAATAATATATAGCTAAAATAATGGTAGCATGTTGTTGTCATACAGCGTAGGGGTTTATACACTATCCAGATATTCTTTCCATGTGTCTTGCCCCTTTTTCCCTTCTTCTCAGCAAGAAGACCCGCTCTCTTCACCCCAGGACAGCAGCACCAGATGAATCAAATTACATGTATATTTGAGACAGATTTCTAGTCTGAAAGAAAATCTTTGTCCCTCTCTCCCTCTCCATCCACTACACACACACACACATCCACACACATGAATATAATATTCCATTTTATGGCTACACTACACAGCCATATCAAAGGAGGCAAATGGAGACTCATTTAAGAAACACATACCGTATGTACACAATATCATAATACCCTTTCTCTTCAAATTCTAATAAATAGCTCCCTTATCTATCGACATTCGTAACGTCCCTAAACTACAACCGTTCAAAAACACAACACACAAGACCTTCTTCATGTCATTCTTTTTGTGTACATGTAAGGGCCGTCACAGATGGAGTTAAGTTAACTCAGGTTAGACACTTTTTGAAAAAGGTCCACTACCTGGGACTTAACAAAGATTAAAAAATTCTCGTATGCGCGCGTTTAACTCTGGTTAAAACTACCTGGACGTTGATTTATTTAACTAGGCAAAA
>WJFB01002808.1:0-16527 GCA_009870185.1 Pygmarrhopalites habei
TAGGCTCTCCATTACACTTCCGATTTTTTTCCGAATTTTCGGACCACGCCGGTCACCGGGTATTTTGCAAACTGACCTCTACAGGTCGGACACAAGGTCAAAAAATTATTTCTCGCATAGAATGTGTTCCTTAGTCCTCGTGGAGTCATTCTGCCAAGTTTCAAGAAAATTCTATTAATTTTATGCTTGCGGCGAACAATTGACTGACCCCTGTTTTACTATAAAAATAAAACTGAACGATGTAGTACTCCCACATACCATACCTCCCACAAAATCTATCCAATTTTGATGAAACTCGGTAGAACGACACCTGCGAACATCAGAAACACATTCTATGCGGACAATAATTTTTTTACCTCGTGTCTGACCTGCAGAGGTCAGTTTGCAAAATACCGGGTTTCGGTGACCTTCGTGGTCCGAAAATTCCGAAAAAAATCAGAGCTGTTAAGGAGAGCTTACTAAACAATATTGTATTGACAATTATGTCAGAATTGTTTCTGAGTGACCTCCAGAGGGCGGCGAAGGTCATTTGACCCTGGTGACCTCAATTAGCGGGCCAATCAGACGAATTAGTGAATGTACATGAGTTGCTGTGATGCAACATGATGTTTTACGACAGGTTGATTTTTTTTCTAATTTTTTGACGCCATAGATGTCACGGACTGCAATATGACCTCCGGAAGTCATGTACAGGGCCAGAAAATTATTCTGTGAGCACAGTTGTGTTCGTAGTGACCCAGTTCTTGACATTGAACTGTGCCTGACCTCTTGGGATTTATTTCCAGGACTGCAACTGAAATGGAGTCGAAGGAAAACAAGGAAGATGCAGATTATCACAGACACCGCTAGAGGGCGACGACCTTTGATAAAATAGAGATCACCATCAGATTCAGCGTGTTCGATTCCCCTAATGGGGGTTCTTGAGGGAACATTGACTAAAAAGGTCGGTCGTGGTGCCAAAAAAGGCTTAACCAATAGGGTTCTTTTGAAAACCGTGAACTCTATCCGGAGTCAACGTCTTCAATGACCTCGAGAGGTCACTGGTCAAGAAATTCCGGAATGACACTGAAAGCAATATGGTTACACATAGTCTCCTCTGTTCCTCTGATTTTTTTCGGAATTTTTTATTTAAAAGGGTCACCGCCAGAGGTCACTTTACTAAATGATCTCCACAGATCACGTCCGGGGCCAAATAATTATTACCTCTTGGCGGATCGTTTTATGCGGTTTCGGGAATCATTCCACAAAGTTTGATGAAGATCGGTTGAAAAATAGAAAGGTTGTGATGGCTTTACCAATTGTTTCCTAGACTTTTCTGAATTTCGTCTCAACATTTCGAAAATTCGTAAGTAACGCCGAAATAAAGCTTTAGCTGTAATTCAAAAAAAACTAAAGACACAAAAAGTGCTTAGAATCACTTTCTACGTCTGCTGTGGTCTTTTCTTGTACAAAAACCCGGGTACTTGAGAGGTCACTTCGGTGATCTCCAGAGGTCACGGGTTAACGAAATCGGAAAAAACAAAAATATACTTCCTGGAGAATCTTGTTGAGAGTAATTGTACAAAGTTTTAGGGAAATCGATTCATAAACGGCCCAGAAATCGTGGTAAAGCGAACAAAATTCGAAATGCCCGTTTTCGGCCATAAAACCGACCAGGGTACAAAAATCACAAAACTACAAAAACGGAGTATTTTACAATTGCCTAAGCTATCCATACACCAAACTTCGGAGAAAAAAGTTTCAAAGATTCTTGAAAGCTGAACTAGTAACTCGTCCATGTGTTGCCAGCGAACAACAAAGCTGTACCCCGAGCGGGATTTTCAAAATATTTCACTAAAAATATTTCATCAGTGAATGTTAGGTTGTGCTTGTGTGAATTACTGTACATAAGAACACATTTGAAACGAGTGAGTATCGTGGGAAGTCTCATTTTCGAGAAAAAGGAAGTTTTGCTTGCATAAACAGAGATGGCGTTCAGCTCTGCATGAATTTTCAGGGTATTCTACGGGCTTCCCTAGTGACACATGGCATGAGTATTACACACAGTTAATATGATCCATGTTACATTCCATTTACCCAAGTTCTACAACGATTATGTCATTCTCACTATCACTTACATGTGTTTTTTGATTAATTTCAGCACAAGCCAAACTTTCGCAAATGGAATGTAACATGAATGATATCAACATGGTTGATTAGCCATATCATGAGCTTTCTAGAATGCTAAAACATTTTTCGAAATATTCATGCAGAGCAAAGTTACAGCCAATTAATATTGAGCCCAAATCTACGTCTATCTCCGGTTGGGTTCTTTCTTTTTCAACAAAAGTCTGATTTTGTCAAACAAAATTTTGATTTTGTAAAACAAACGTTGGTGGAGGTGTTGGTATTAAGCACATGACCACATGACCCACATGAAAGGTTACAGTAAAACCATGAATACTCATGTGGGTCACGTGTCATGTGGGTCACGTGTCATGTGGGTCATTTTGCATCAAGATATTACCCCCGTTACGTTATCGTTATGAGCTACAGTTGGTGGGTGGTCGCTCGCTGCGCTCGCTCTCTTAAGATATACTGCTTCGCGTAATGTTGGACAGTACCGGCCCTTCGGGCCGGAATCCGACTGACGCGGCCTACCGGCCTTGTCTTTTGCCCACTACAGCTTTTTCCTGGTGCTTTATGAATCAAAAATCGTGATTCAAGATTCCTGGTACCAGTAAAAATCTGTTCACAATTTGGAGACTTCTATTCCAATTTCCCTTTGCCCTGTTTCTTTTGTCATAAAAATTAAATTGTATCTTAGTCGCATCTTCTAAAAATATCTGTTGTGATGTAAGGATACGTCCTTACATCAGGAAGCGACATTATGTATCCACCAACGTTTCTTTGCAAAATCAAAATTTTGTTTGACAAATTCAGAATTTTGTTGAAAAAAAATTTATTGGACAAGATCAGAATTTTGTTTAACAAAACCAGAATTTTGTTTGAAAAAAAAAGATTATTCGAATATTAATACACAATGCACAATAATTTTTTAGAGATTGTGCCAAGAAGTTTTACACACTTGAAATGAATAAGTGAGTTTTGAAATATGAGACTCTAGTTACTTGAGAAGGATTGGAAGGATGGAGTTCTGTCATGATGACAATCTTCAATTTGTCGACTCGGCTTTCTACACACAACTGTCGGACGACTTTGAGTGGAACATTCAGCAGACAAGGACAAGAGAAAATCTTTTCTCTTGAATAGACTCTTGAATCTATTCAACAGATTAAGAACGTAAGGGAGAGGGGGAGGGTAATGGATCTTGGTTTGCTCTCCCTGGTTCTGTATTTATGCATTTATCTTTTTCCCTGACCATGGAGGATGTAAGAGTATCCGTTTTTACTCCAAATTTTTGACAAGTAACGTCATTTGTCCAAATGCTAACCTCGAAATGTTACTAAGAATTTCTAGAGTAGCTGTGGGTGGTTTTTACCCTCTTCTACCCTACAGCTACTCCGGCTACAGTTCAAGTAATCCCTATTAGATCCTATGGAATACTATGGATATCTTATTCTAATCTCCTGGTCTCAAATAAAATTTGGGGGCAAGTTGGAAAGAATTTTTCATAATGAAGTATGCCATTTTGGAAGACTTTTGTATAAGGACACGCTGTGCTACTTTTGCCAAACATCGAGTCTTCTTCAAGCACCTCAGAAATAGATTCCATGAAAGGAACTAAAGAATAAATTGTACAGCCAAAAAAGCCATGGAAGCCTTCCAATGGAAGGAAACTGGTAATTGCAGAAAAACAATGTGTCAGCTAGTCATTTGTTGTTTGCTTAGGTTTAACGATGAAAAACAATTACAAAGTAGCAAAAACAATGTTCGCGGTTAAGAAAAGTTGTCATGTTTTAATTTGCAAAATTGTCTGGCATTTATTTTAGGTGCTTTTGTGAAGATAACTGGCTTAATAATTTACTGTTGACCTTAATGACGGTGTACTTTCAAATATTGTTTTACCTAACAACTACTCATTGTGGTATTACTTCCACCACCACAGATGATCAGCTGACACATTATTTTTTGCCATTTCCAGTTTCTTTCCTTGGCTTGATTGCCTGTCGAATGATTTGACATGTTTTTTGTTTGAAAAGTATCCCGTGACATCTCCATGCTCTTTGCTAACCAAAGATTTATGAGAGCTGAATCGAATCCGGAAAATGGTAGCCAAAAGCTACAATGCATGGTACGATCGTATCACCGTCGAATAAGCGTCATCCAGTAGGTCGTCACAGCAGACCTCTTCGTCAGTCATGAAAGAATGGAGAGACAGAAGAGTGGAGAGTATTTAAGCTCCAACTCTTTCCTCTAGTAATCACATTCACCAAACCAAATCCCGACTTTGAATCTTGAGAGACATTTTCGAGAACCTTAATTATTTTGAAAAAAATTTCCAACATTTTGAAGACTATGGCTAACATGAAAACCATTTTCATTGCAACTCTTCTCGTTGCTTCCATCGTGTTGGTAAGATACAAAACTTTTGCTCCACGTCTGAATATTTCCTCACATAATTGAAATCCATTTGAAAAATCCTGTACGTGCCATAAATAATTATTTCCATTTTTTTCGCTATGTTTTAAATGATTGATATCCTCGACTGAATTCCAGACAATGACGACAGTTGAAGCGGCGGAGACGACGACGGCTGCACCCGGGAAACCTTGCAGTGACAATGAGAGGAAAAGTTGTGAGTTTCGTTGTCAAATGTCCGGGAAAAAGATGTCACGTTGTACAGCCCCTAATGACTGCTGGTGTGAAAGTTGAAAGATCATTTAGCTTTAAAGAACACCACAATTTTTTGTAAACTTTTGAAGTAATAAAATCGAGTTTACAAATTCTGAATTTTTTTTACGCACAACAATTCTTTTCACACAATTTTTTCTTATTGCAGTCTGCCAACAAAATTTGAATTTTGTTACAATTAGTTTAATATAAGTAGTACAATATTTTCACTGAAAAGTTTTCAAATTTTTTGCGGGCAACACCAGATAAATGTGCAAGTAGTGCATACAAAACAAATGAAAATCACGTGTCCACAATTTTTCATTTCTCTCCCTTCATATTTTACAACATTTTTTGATAATCTCAATTGACCTTTATGCAGGTTTGTTACCTCCCATATTAATTATTATTTTTAATATCCTTAAATAATGGAGGAAATTCATATTTCCCACACTCACACACATAGTTTACACATTTTTATGCGTAGGGAGGCAAAGGGGGTAGTTCAAGTGCTGCGCACTTGCCTTGCCTCCATCCCTACAGGCTCCGTAGAGAGCCTTTCTAATTTTGTACAAAGAGGGAAGAGAAGGAAGAGGCAAATAAAAAGGGCCGCACTGAGATTTTTTCGCTCAGTTGTGTTGTGGACCTGAAAACTTGTAAACCTGACTGGACTTTGAAGGCTCCCTCTCTCTCTCTCTCACTCACTCAGAGGTCTCCCCTCCCCCCTGGACTCAAAAGAAACGTAAGGATTTATAATATTTTAAACAAGTCACTTGTCTCCAGTGGGAACAAGTTGACTCAGACAAATGTTCCATTTGGAACTTTGTCTTAGGATAGTCAAAGGAAGTAGGATAGTAAAAGGAGTTCCATTTGGAACTCCTTTTATGGGATCACTCCAATTGGATGACTCACAGTACCCCAGCGACCTGTCCCTCCCGAAATTATAAAAGTAGGTATCAGGTTAAAGGTCAAAGGTCAATCATGAATCCACCCCATAAGATTCCCGCCATTTATAAAATCCCGCAGATACACCCAGATCTCCTTGATCCTCGTGACCCCTCGACCCTTCCCTTCCCACTCCTCCTCTCACCACCTCCTCCCTTAATCCCACACTCACTCAAACTCCTCTGACTTTTCAAAACCGGATGTCTTCCCGCCATTTCCTTCCTAGCTTCACACTGACTAATGAATTCTTTCGTCCTCCTCACTTCCTCATCCTCCCCACCCCACATTTCCCTCTGAGCTTTGAGTACCCTCTCCAGCAACCCTTTCGCAAAATCCAGATCCCTATCCACATTCTTGCTACTCATGAACCACATTGCAATATTAAGATTCGTTTCCATGACAACTGGATGAGTCTCACCCAACAATTTGAAAATAAGTTGAAATACTTGGGCATAATATTTCCTACTCATTGTCATACTAGGTTCTTTAAGAAAAAGTCTCAGTTCAGCCAAGTTCATGTCAACTTGACCATACATTTTAGGACTTAAGTGCTCACAAAGCCTATCAAATCCCTTGCCATTCGTTTGCAATTTTAAATTTAAATATTCCGCCATCCTAAGGGCTTTCCTGTAGTCTCCTTGATATTTGAGTAGGACTGAGACATGATGCATCGTTTTGAGAACACTATAATGACTCTCACCACAAAGTTCCCTTTGCCTCCTCAGGAGGGGTTGAGCAAGGTCAAGGGCTTCTGCATACCTACGCCATTTTATATACAATTTTATTATACGATTTTCAATTTTAAAATAATTTCCGCCTTTTTCCCTTCCCTCAAAAAATTCCCTCCTTCTGTCCTCCATTCTCCTCTCCACATGAACTTTACTCCTTGCTTTTTGGTACATGTCAAGGGCTTCAGGATGACGACCTAGCTGGGTCAAAAGGTCACCAAGGATAACTAGTCGTGTCCAAGGCCACGGAGGGTCTTGGGAATCAAGGCATGTGTCCCAATTGGATGGTGACAAACCACCAATTCCTTCTAGTCGAAATGCTTCGTTCTCTACAGCCAGTTGTGTTTTGTAATGTTCGTAGATGGCAGTAGTGACACCACGTGCTCGATCGTACATGTGACCACGTTGAAGAATCTTGATTTCTAGTCGTTGTGCCCAGTATATCCAGATGAGATCTTTTTTGTACAAATTTTCTAACATTTTTCGGACGAGGACCGCTCCAACGTAAGAAGGGAGAATGGAACCGAGACGACTTTCAACGTCAGCTAATTGGAGGAATGGAATTAGGGTGTGGAGACACTGGCATTGGAATGTAGGATCTTTTTGTTGTGACTGGATTTGAGTATTCAGGTAAGACTGAGCGGGTTTCAGTCCTTCATGGTAGATTTTACTTTCTAGTCCAAATACCATTACAGTGAGGAATTGAGAGTAGATTGTTTTCTGGTTGAAGGTACGTTGGGTAGGAAAGGATTTGAGGAGTTGCGTTTCCTCGTCCATTTCTAAGGGGCAAAGGCCATCTTCCGAGGACGGGGAAAGACAACACGAGGATTGACCACTGTAAGACATTTTTTGCTATTGTTTTTGTGTTCAAGTTTATGACGATCGGAAGGGAAATGGGATTAGTGAGGAAATTTCGAATTTCAGTGATGAGTCAGGTGACCCGAGTCAGGTCAGTGACTTGAGGTCACAGAAGTGAAGAGCCAGGTGAATTTTCATTACATCCTTCTGAAGGGCTGGGAAGAATGGCTGGAGAGAGAGAGAGAAAGAGAGAGAAATCTCAATAAAATTTATTGCAATTTCTCCATTTAATGGGAAAAGTTTCCTTCACAATTTCGCGCGAATATTTAAATTAAGTTTAATATTTAAATGTTTAAATTAATTTTTGAACGTCGTAACTCACGAATTTCTCCTAAAAAGAGCGTTGAATTGTGAAGCTGTGGTACTTTTAATAAAAACTTTTGGAATCCGAATTTCGGATACAATGAGCTGACAGTGAAGTGGGCGGGAAAATTAGAATAGGAGGAAAGTCAGGCAGAAGAGTTAACGTTTGCAAATTTTAAAAATTCGGATTTTTGAACGGTTTAAGGATGAATAGAATTTACGTTGTTGGACTGTAGAGGAAGCAAAAAGTGTAGGAAAACTGTGTCAAAAAAATTTGTTTAGTAGAATGGAAGGAAAAATTGACTTGGATGCGGAATGAAAAAAAAGGTGAAAAGACAGCGGAGTGGAGGGAAAAAAGTTTTTTCCGTGTCCACGCACACACACACACATCTACCCCGCTTTTTGTTTTTCGGGGAAGAAAGTGACAGGGGAACAGACAGTGCGGTTATTGATTGGATGAATACAGGGGGAACTTTAGATTGTCATTCAACATCTCTAAACACTCTTTTTCATTTTGTGTATCGTTTTGCTATGGATGGTGTGTGTGTGTGTATGTAGCGTGTATTTTCTGCTCTCTTTTGTTGTTCAGCTACGCCCTGGAGATTTTGATGGGTACATCCCTATCACAGTACAGCGTAGGGAATAGTGGAAAAGGGGAAAGACACTTCGTGCTCACTAAAAATTGGCGTGTTTAGTCTCAATCAAAAAAATTGGGAGAATTCGGAGAGGAGGGAATGTAGAGTGAGGGTCGTCCGGGATTTTATCTCATTAGGATTTTTATTTGATTGCTTTCATATTTTCTCACGTCTCCCAGCCATTGGATAGATTGGAATGTGGGTCAGGAAGGAGGGGTGAAGGTGAGAGGGGGAATATTGACTACACACACACACACATGTAAACGTAAATGAGTGACTGATCAATTAGGAAACACTTTTTGATGAGGAAATTAATGGTCAATTACTCCTCCATTTGAAGAAATGTAAGATACATGCTAGTTCTGTGTATTTTATGCACACACACATCCTTCTTGTAAACAAAGCTATAGGAGTGTAAATGTGTGTGTTTCCCCAAAAAATGGAATGGAATGATGCTTTTAGAAACAAAATCATGGAGAGTTTCCATGCAATCTCGGCTACACAAACGATTAATTTGACTCGAGGCTTACAGGAAAGTGTAATCACCGTAAATACTGGAAATAGTACTTAATTATTATAATTATCGAGTTCATTCACATTAATACGGACGTAGTCCCCGCAAATTACACAGTATTACAATTTTGACCACTTATTCTCAAAAAAGAGTTGTAATTCATTATTTATTATTAGTTGTGTTGTATTTACAAAATTAAAATATATTAAAAAATGTGTTCTGATTCTGTGTAAATCTTGCTGCTTTATCTTTTGTTTCTTGTATTGTATCTTCAAGATACTATTTTGAGGAGTCCTAGGACAAAGGTCCACCTCTTCACCTTTGACCTCCACGAGTCATGTACTGTGACAAGTCTAGTGCCTAGATCAAAGTAAATGTAAGTGACACATTTACGATAATGAGGAGCTTCCTGGATAATAATCTGCCCAACTCCAACACAGGCAAGATTTATGGCGCGAAAGTTTAACTCTGATAATTATGACCTTGGTTTTCATGAAAGTCAAATGAATAGTGCGAACTCCCTCCCTTTTTGAATTTTTCCATACTTCAGGAACGGGTTTAGGAATTTTAAAAAACTTTTGAGACTTTTGCATCAAAAGTATCGATACATGTCACGTGATTCCATTCCATTACATTGTCAGATCTGGGATCAATTTTCTTTTGCATAGAATTCAGTGCCGCGTCGAAGCCTCGACGGTCCGGAAGAATACAGTCTCAATAATAAATCCTTGATTTTTTATCCTCCCGAATTGTCTCAGAAAATTGGTTATAAAGTGAAGAATGCTTTGCAGATACATAGAACCATAATAATTAAATAAAACGTTTTCTACGAAAAAAGATTTTTTGAGCCAAAATTATTAATGACAATTTTATCATTCTCTGGCGCCAAAATGACTAACAAAAATATTCAAAATTAATGACAGAATTTTCTGAGGACAAACCAATATTTTCCCACATTTCTCTTTACCAATCGTCATCCAATTCTCCCCCCAGGATCTAATCTTAGTCCCATTATGCCTCTCAGTATCTCAATCTCCCAATAACAAATCAACTATTAGACAAAACACGAGTCTAATTGTCTCATTATCCTTCTGTCCGCCTCGAGCATACTAAAACACGACCATTAAATTAACAAATTTGATTTCCCCATCCCCTCCAGTCAAAATAACAGTCATTTGGCTGTAGACTAATTGAAATGCAGTACAGCTCTACCATTGAGTCCCACACAAACTCACATACTTTTCTCTAGAGTCAGTCATACTGACATTGTATTGACTGTCTCCAATCGCAACAATTCAGTTCCATTTCCCATCTCCCACAAATTAATTATCTTTTCAAAACCCCCGGCCACTTTTGTTATCATTCTTTAATCTATTGTCCCTAATAAAACTTCTCTCTCTCTCTCTCTTTCTCTCTCTGTCTTTATCTTTGTGTAGATGAGGACGTGCTCAACAATGGGGAAAATATCCCTCTATTGATTGCACGTTGAGCATCGATGATGCTCTTCTCTTCCTCACACACACACACACACAATCCAACGCTGGGATCCCACCCCTCAGGCTTCCCTCCCTCTCCTTCCTTTCATGCCTAATCATGTTTGTAAAAACAAATTGACAATTAAAATGCCCCCTGGTCAAAATGGAAAATCTCCGCACGATTTAGCATTTGTATGCACACTCGCACTAGCCCAGTGACACACACACACGTACACAATCAAGTTTCCCCAAAAACTTTCCCTTGTTTTTTCTCGTTCCTCCTTGTTATTACGAGTGTGTGTGTGTGCCTGCCTGTTCGTCTCTATTTCTCTTTCTGTCTGCAACTCTAAACTTTACTATCAATGCAAATCCAATACATGAGGACAAAGTCAACACACACACATGTACAAGGGGACACACAAAGAGAGTCATCAACTTTTTTTAAACAACACCAGCATAAAGCATCCCACTGTCCATCCACATTTTTGGCTATCATTACCTGCACCATGTGTGTATGTGTGTGTGTGAAAGCTGTCTTGTCGTAATAACATGTGGGTCAAGAGAATGCATACGTACATCCCTATCAGAGAGAGAGACACACACACAGAGGCAGGGAGGCAGGAACAAGCTGAGCACGTTAAATAATTACCAAAAAATTATTATGTGAAAACTTACCCCTCCAATATTGAATGGAATGAACATTGCATGACATTCCATTTTCCTCTCTCTCTCTTGTCTTTCATGACTCGTCACAATCCATAATTTCAGTCAATCTCCGCTTACATAGTTCTCTTCTGCGTGTGTGTGTGTGTACGTGTGTGTTGTGTCTCCGTGTGGGATATGTACAATTGAAGAGGGGAATTGTGATTCAAGTTGAAATCCGTGCTAAAGTACGTGATTTTGCATGTAGTACGAACCAGAGTTGGTCCCACTTCCTGAGAAACGCTTTTAAAGCACAAGAATTCGCGAGAAATTCGCGAAACCTGTAGAAATCTGCAGATCAAATTTTAACTATTTTTTAAAAAAGTTGACAAAATTTCAGGACAATTTAGACAGCGACTACACATTTTTTCAGTGCACTGTTGTTCTCAAATTCCAACTCATTTATCACTGCTAAAATCTTAAAAATTTTGCACATCTCTGCAGATTCTCACACACAATTTCCACGGAATTCTGCAGATAACTCGCATATTCGTACAGATTCTTTAGAATCGCGAACCCAAATTCAAAATTCTCGCTGCGGGATCAACTCTGCTATAGAAAGAGGAGAAAGAGGAGGATAAATTTGAGTGTGGACTCTTCACTCAATTTTATGACAGAGAAGAGGAGGGGACAGAGCGGAGGATAATCATTGCAAAAATTTTCCACACACACAACACACGCTACTACAATATTAGCAGTAAAAGAGCAGGAGTAAAGAGGAAGTTATTGAAGTCCTCATTTTAGCACGCGATCATCTTTTTTTCAACCCAATTTTAGTCTCAGTTTCCACTCTGCTCTCTGGTTTCTGTCCTCTTCCTGCTTCTCTTTTTGCCGTGTGCCAAGTGGGGTCAACTCCCAGGATAGCTGGAAAAGATGAATAATAATGAAGAGAAGGGTGAAGATGGGACTGGAACTCAGGAGAAGGAAGTGTTCAGTCGTAAACCATTTTGCTCCAAAAAAATTTGCATTTACTCAACGGTCCTTGCCATCATTTTGATTGGAGTGGCTGTGATTGTGATACAAATTAATAAAGGAGAATGGGAGGAAGTGATGCAAGTTGTAAAGTCTCCAGCGGATAGAAGAGAGTATCGGGGACTGAAATTGAAGAATCAACTGAGAGTCATTTTAATCAGTGATCCGCAGACGGAAAAAGCAGCCGCGTCGTTGGTGGTCGGGGCGGGTGAGCCTTACATCTTTTTTGAATTCTGTAAAAATGTTTCCGCGCTAAAACTCCTTTTTAAGAGTATTCCAAGTCTGTCTTTTAAAAAGACTCTTTTTACAGTGTTTTTCCTGCTGTGACTGTCAAATTAGAATTTGCTGAGATGTGAAGGACCTTTTTTTTTAAAATCAAAACTATTTTGGATTGCAGGGTTTTTGAGTGACCCGCCAGAAATTGGAGGCATGGCACACTACCTGTAAGCAATATTCTTTTGATTAACGCCAAAATGTTTGGCAATTGAGATGAGTATTTAATTTGGCTGCTAACAATTGCATTAATTGTAAAAATATAATTGTAAATTTGCAGGGAACATTTCCTATTCATGTCTACAGACAAATATCCCGTGGACAATCAGTTATCACAATTCCTAGCAAAAAATGGTGGGAGATCCAATGCTTTTACTAGTACAGCACTCACTGGCTACTATTTTGACTCGTCTGTCTCCGCTTTTGATGAAGCTATGGATCGGTAATTCTCCATTTTTTTAATTAATTCCCGCCATTCCCGTGGATGCAAAATCTTCCATTCTGCCGAGCCTAGCTCGATGAAGTTTTCGAAAAATCTTAGAAAAGTACTGAAAATTCTTTGAAATTCAAGAAAATGGCGCAAAATTTTTTAAAAAATTGTCACTTTTTGTTGTTTTCGTGGATGAGGCTTTGACTGACTCGATGAAATTTAAAAGCTCCTTGGAAGATTTTGCACCCACGCCCATTCCATTCAAACTTCTTCAAAGCATGCACTAATTATGAATTAATTTCTATCAAAAAATTCTAAATTCCATTCCAGATTCGCCCAATTCTTCCTCTCTCCCCAACTTTCCGAATCCAAACTGGAGGGCGTCGTATCAGCCGTCAATTCCGAATTCGAACACTCCCTCCTTGACGACTACCGTCGAAGTGCAGCCGTCATTCGATCCCTCACAAACCAGAACCATTCATACAGTCGAATCCATTCTGGCAACACTCTGACCCTTCTAACCCGTCCTAGGGAACGTTCAATCGACGTGCGAGCAGAGATGGTCAAATTTTTTAAAAAATACTACTCTACAAATCTCATGACCCTTACAGTCCTCTCTCAAGATAGTCTGGACAATCTGGAGGGAATGGTCAAAAAATATTTCACCGACTTACCCAATAGAAATGAACCTCCTCCTGTGTGGACATCTTCTCCGTGGGGTCCCCAAGAATTACAACGTCGAATCGATATTGTACGACTGGTTGAACTGCACAGGATGGACGTCACTTTCCCCATCCCTGACTACACTGACCTCTACAAGTCTAGGGTGAGTCAATAAACTTAAAGGGAGAGATATCCTTGGGGCTTGGCAAAATAGTAAAATTTTAAAATCCATTTCCATTTCAGTCCACAGAATACGTTGTCTGGCTCCTTGGTCACGAAGGCCCGGGTAGTATTCTGTCCCTCCTGAAGAGCAAACTGAAGTGGGCAACAGGACTTCATGCTTTCATCGAAACACCCGGAAGAGGATTTTCAAATATTCGGATTTACGTCTACTTGACAAAGGAAGGATTCGAACACGTGGACGACGTTGTACTCCACATTTTCCAGGTAAATCCGAATTTTAGTAATTAATCGGAATTTTTTTAAAAAGCATGGAAGTTTTTGAGTTGAGCGGGTTTTTGGAACGTTTTTTGTAGTACATCGAAATGTTGAGACAAAAAGGAGTCCAGAAGTGGTACTGGGAGAATTTGAAAACAATCTCAGAGACAAGATTTCGGTTCAAGGAAGATATGAGTGCAGTCGAGATGGTGAAAGGAGTGTCGAGGAATATGCAATATTTTCCCATGAACGAGATTTGGACTGCAAACTATTACTTTACTGACTACCAACCTCAACTGATTGACAAACTGATGAGTTATCTCATCCCGAGTAATATGCTGTTAGTAACGAGCAGCAAGGATAATGATAAGATGGCGACTCATAAGGAACCAGCCTATGGGGCGGAGTACAGCTACAAACGAATTGAACCTAGCACGATTCAGGTGACACACACACACACATTTTGTTGTGAGGAAATTTCGGAAAATTATTTTTGAATATTTTTGTACAAATTTTAAATGGAAATTATTTAAATGTACAGAGATGGGCAAATTGTGGACTGCACGAAGATCTCAAGTTTCCACTGACAAGTGAATTTTTACCCACGGATTTTGACCTGAAACCAAGGATTAATATTAATGGAGTAAGTCCTTCTTTTTAAATTGTGCGCTTAAATTTATAATCTTCAAATCAATTTAGTATGTATTTAGAGCATTTATATCTGTAAAATTATGTCTACAGTCGAAGATCATGCCGCGGGTCATTTTGAACAACAAAATGTCCCGGATTTGGTTCCTCCAGGATGAGGAATTTCATGTCCCGAGAGCTTCCATCAATCTGAATATTTTCAAGTAAGAAATTCAAATTACGAGCGCTTCCTGCAAAAGAACTTCATCCTAAATTAGTCAATTTACGTGGATAGTTATGGGAATTTTGATACAGCGCGGCATTTCCATCATTTAAATTTAAACAATTCAATGAATACTTTTACTCCCCACGTCTAAATATTTGAATTACTTTTTCTTTCACTTTTCTAGCCCTTACACCCGCCAGTCCTCCCGAAATAGGAATTTACAGAACCTCCTCATCCTGTACGTCCATGACCTGATCAAAGAACCAAGTTACGCCGCTCTAGAAGCAGGCCTTGGTTATGAAATCTCAAGTAAAAATAGTGGAATCTTTGTCCGAGTTCGGGGATACAATCACAAACTCTCAGTCTTCCTTGAACAACTCGTTCAATTCTTACTCAACTCTACCATCTCTCTCAAGGACAATCAGGATCGATTTGACATTGTCAAGGAGAATTATTTACAAAATTTTGCAAATTCCCAATTTGACAAACCAGGAGCGAAAGCCAAAGAGAATCTCATTTATCTTATGCAAAGTGGAGTGTACGGGATGGAGGAATTAAATCGAACTTCTCAAGGTACTCATTCCTTATTTTTAAAAATTCCCACTCAAATATATTTATCAAATTAAAATTCAATTCGTATCAAAATTTTAAACATTAATTTTTTTGCATTTCGATGAAGATATCACTGCTCAAGACGTGATTACTTTCGGTGACCAAATATTTTCAAATATCCGACTTCACTGGATGATCCACGGAAACATGGTCGAAATGGTGAGCGACAATGTCAATTAAATAACCATTTTTCACCAGAAATTACGAAACAGAAAATTGCAGAATAGTCATTGAAAAAATTTGATTTGTTACACAGGATGCTTTAACGTTGAACCAGAAATGTTTGGACTATTTTGAAAAACGACAAGCACAACCAATGCTCCTCTCTCAACTTTCACATTTGACCCGGCAAGGAGTGAAACTTCCGACAGGTCACAAAATATTCTATGCACTCTTAATTCTGAGTCAAAATATTAGAGTGGAGTCTGATTTTGATACGCCAGAGTAGAAAATATTGACACAGCCAACGGTAAAAATATTTTCCACTCTCCAGCACAAAATTTCCACTCGAGAGTGGAATTTTTTGACCCCTCGAGTATAAAATTCGACTGAAGGGTAGAATTTGCCTACTGGAGAGTGAAAAATATTTGTTTTGCTGGTGGGGTCAAAGGACAGAATTTGCCTACTGGAGAGTGGAAAATATTTGTTTTGCTGGTGGGGTCAATATTTTCTACTCATCCTTCACTCACAAGTCAGCCTCCCCCATCGCAATCCCTACACAATTTTCCACTCTGGGGTAGAATTTTTCCCTGAAAATTCTAAGAGTGTACCTATAAATCATCTTCCTTCATTTTTCAATGTTTTTTGAAAAATGGTTCAAATTTTGGATAAATGCTTTTAGGTTCGAGTTACTTGTACGAGAGTGACGAAGAAAAAAGTAGCGAATCTTGTGTTCGACTTTACTTCCAGTCAGAAGGACGAGATCTGAGAGAAGAGAGGATTTTATTCATGTTCATGGACAAAATGTTGAATGTCCCTTGTTTCAATGTCCTCCGGACTGAAGAGAAGTTGGGTTACAGTGTTGCATGTTTCTCGTTTGAAGAGTACGGCTTCTCGGGATTCCAAGTTTTCATCCAGGGAGAAAATCATCCAAATTATACAGAGTCAAGGATTCATCGTTTCCTCGAATCCATGACCGTAAGTAAACCAAATATGGTTTAACCTGTCTTTGTAGATTTAAACGCACTCTTAAAATAGAAGGAAGAATGTTGGGTGGAAAGTGAATTTTTCAGGGAATGAGTGAAAGTTTCCCTTCAGCAGGTAAAAATTCTCGACGGGAAAAGAAGGAAACTGGTTTCCCCGGAGGAGTCCACAAATTCCCCCCAAGAAGGGAAAATATCCCGAGATGGGGGG
>WJFB01002809.1:0-16524 GCA_009870185.1 Pygmarrhopalites habei
GAGTCATGGATGAGGATATTGCTGAACAGGAGGACTGGGAAGAATTACAAATCGAAAAGTTGACAATCTCCTGGACGGTCGGTTGGTCGTCAGTCATAAATTGTCATGTGGCTATGAGAAAATTGCTTTATGCAAGTCGTCTAGGTGGTGGTTGTGCTCATCAAATGTTAGCATACATCTGGAGGGTAAGTTTAATGTACTTTGTGTGTTTGTTTGTTACCACTCTGTGTGATAAATACATGTCATACTAATTTGTTTGTACGTATGTATTTTTGTTTTTTCTCAGATGTGGAAGTTGCGACTGGACACACTCCAAGAGTTTTTCTATTGTGTCAACAATCCACAACATCAACAATTGCAGGACGACAAGAAACAGAAGAGAAATGAGCAACGGGTGAAGAAGATTGAAATTCAAGAGTTGAATGAGTCTGGTGAACTGACCCCTCGACAAGTAAAGAGACGAGAACGAAAGGAGAGAAAGAAGATTGAACGAGAATCTGGTGTCAACTCATCATCACAAGATAAGACTGTCAAACCTCAATCATATCCCAATATTGCTGAACTTGTTAAATTCATTGTTCGTTTTTATTGTAAAGAGGTTAATTGTATGAGGAAATGTCTTCCTCGCATTGATATATTTTCTCGTCAGTCTATACTATATATTTTTGAAAAGATGGCTAAGGATGGCATGACTCTCACAGAGGATGCTGTGAATATGCGTGAACTCATAACATTAAACCTTTAAATTATTTATCGTTATTATTATTATTAAAATATTAAAATAATATTATTATTATTTATTTATTATTAATTAATAAATAAAAAATTAAATAAATATATTATTATATTATTATTTATCACTGACCTTTATAATTTTTGAGTTGCTTGTGCACATTCTCCAACTCTTTATCCCTTCTTAGTACTTCTTTTTCACTGTTTGCATACCTCATTACTGTCGTTTCTTTGGCCTTATTGGCCAATTCTACCTCTCGTCTTAACTGCAAAGAAATACCCAAATTAGAAATTAGACAAATGTGTAACAAATTAAAAGTGTAATTGACTAGGAAAATATATATTTATTACCCTTAAAATTTCGTTTTCATAATGGCTATGATCACAGGGGACTGGAGCAGCTGGACATTCGACGACGGGAGATTGCCCATTTCCAGAAATTTGACTAGCATCTGTAAGTTGACTATTACCATTTATAATGGTAGGCGGAAGATCATTTTGACTACAACTGGAGATTTCAGGGATGACCTCCTCAGCACCTACTATCAAAATGATTGTTAACAGTGAGTTAATCTTCCTTTAATACTAGTATGAAATTTTGAAATTTGACAATCAGCTGATATTACGTTGACATTACCTTCATCACCCATATTTTGACTTTTTAACGCAAAAATCACAAAATCCTCAACATTGTTAAAATATAATACTATACGACTCAGTATGCCACATTTAAATAGATGGTAAACTTTCCTTCAATATTTTATAAAAACTATTCTTCTACCCATTGTGAATTTTACTTTTCTGCCATTACAGGTTGAAAACCTCAACCACACACACACACAGAGATCTGTTTGACTAGCTGGAAAGTGACTGTACAAAAATGTTCCCCTATCTTTCTAACTTTTTACTCAAATTACTTAATCGTACTTTTATAAAAACAATAATAGAGAAAAATAAATAAATTATCCGAATTTTTTTTGACAAATTCAAATTGTCCGCTACAACTATCATCCCTTAGCCTTTGTTTGCATTAATCGTCCCTTATTTTCCAGTCTCAACGTTTTGGTGAGCAGTGACACACACGCACAAGTTTCATTCGAAAAATATGATGGAGAAAAAATGAATTTTTCGACATCAAAATAATTTTGTAGTAGTGTGGGGGGGGGGGGGGGGGTTAGGATGGCGTATATGGGGAGAGGGGCTAGGAAAAGAGGGAGTTGTGTAGTCAAAGATCGTGTGAAGATCTCATACATAAGTAAGTAAGTAGGGTTTTTTGGAAGGTAAAGTAGAAGTATTGAGCGTTTGACGTGGATGGAATGATTGACTAGAGAGAGTAAAGTAATAAGAGAAGAGAGGTTTTTTGGATGTATCTATGAAATAGAGAGAGAGATGAGATGAGAATATTAATAACTGAAAACTGTGTTACAGAGTGTTAAAACCAAATGTTTCTAAATTAAGAAGGCTGGTGAAAAAATTTCTTCTTCTTTTTCTTTTTTGGCACGGAATACTTGAGTCGGCACCGAAATTCGGGTCGGCGGTTGGTTGGTCGGTTCACTTGTAGTCCTTCTCAGCAGAGCACAAACTAATTATTCCAGTCCAAGTCTCGTCAGTTGTTCTTCAAAACTCTGTCTTCTCTACTTGAGCCTCTGGCTTCTCCTATCCTCCTCTTCTTCTTTTAGTTCTTTTCACACACTCAAAATCCATCACTTCCAATCACAATGGTAAGCACAACAATACAAAGTATATTTCTTAAATTTTTTCCCCTACTCTTCCAACAATATCCTCCTCCTCCTCACTAACTACTACTACCACCATGAAGGAAATAATTTATTAAAATTGAAATTTCGATCATTACCTGTGTTTATCCTGGTCTGTTAGTTTTTTTAGAATAATTTCATAGCTTTGATTTGTTCTACAGTGTCTGACTTACTTTGGTACTTAATCAATACAGATTTCTGAAGAAATTGATTCTTAATCGAGGTCACTTGACCATAGAAATAGTCCCTTTCAGTTGCACTTCGACTCACTTCTCAATTGACATGTCCCCATCGGGACATGAATCTGTAAAAAGGGGAAGGAGAAAGTCTTGTGTTTAAGTGCAGCATAAGATTGACCACAGTTCAAAGGAAGTTTATTTCTTAGTTTCAGAATCGATATAAGTCCATTCTGAATTCATTGAATACTTGACCTGGAGATGTAGGCATAAATTATGATATCCGAGATCAAAGAGAGAAGAGTAGGGTTTTATCCCAAAGGGAAAGAGAAAAACAGGGGGTATGGAAAATAAATTAGATTTCCAAAGAACTATGTAGGAGAGAGAGAGTCAACTCGCATGTACTTTCCCATACATATAATTGAAGATGAAAGCCAGGGAGAAATATCTTGCGGTTGACTTGCTGTGGCACTTACAAAAACGATTTATCTCAAAGAATGAGTAAGAGAGACTGTGTGTGTGTGTTATGTTATGTGTGGCATGGGGACACACATTACACATTTGCACAGAACATATGCGTGTGAAGATTTGTCTCAGTCTTTCTTCCTCCGTCAGCCGTTGTCGTTTTTGTTGTGGGCATTTGTAGCTATTGAGAAAAAAATGAAAAGTAAAAATATGTTTATCTTACCAGGTCTTACCTTGTAAGGCTTAATGATCTACCAAAAATATGTTAGATGAGAGAGACGAAGGGATCGTAGCCAAGTTTTCTTAGACTATTGACATTTTTAGAAGCTCACCTATCGTCTATCGTATCTTTGGTATCTTCCGTCTCCACACAGTCACATATGATGGGCCTTTTCTGTGTGTGTCATGTACGCAGAATTCCACTAGTCTTCCGTGTAAATGAACACACACTCGTCCTAATTACTCTTTCTCCATCCCGGTATATCCCTGTGCATGTGTGTAAGTTGAAAAATCAGTTTCACGCCTTCCTCCTCCCCCCCTTCTCTGTCCTTCGTCATCCTTCATCTTTACCTAATTTTTATCTCTACATTCTTCCTCCATTTTCTATGAAGATTCCCCGACCCTCATGAACGTTCCCTTCTCTAAAAGAAGTTCTCTGAGAGAGAGAAAGGATTTTGTCCTTTGCCTTAATGATACATGGATTATAATGTGGATTTTTAGGCGGATGATAAGAAAGTAAAGAAGACAAAGAAAGCCGCAAAGGATGAGAAACCCGCAGAGGCTCCCGCTCCCGCCCCAGCTCCAGCACCCGCCGCTGAAGAAGCACCAAAAAGGGCTAGTTCTCGTCAGTCAAAGAAAGCTGCCACACGATCCGGATCCAATGTTTTCTCCATGTTTTCACAAAGACAAATCTCTGAATTCAAAGAGGTTTCAATTTTTTAATATTTTTATCACAAATTTTTGAAGAATTTGATGTATGTGAAGGTGAATTGATGTGTCATTTTTAATTGTGACAAGGCTTTCTCAATGATGGACGCTGACAAGGACGGAGTCATCAGTAAGAGTGACTTGAGAGCCACGTACGATCAAATTGGACGACTGGCCAATGACAAGGAATTGGATGAGATGATCAATGAAGCTTCTGGTCCCATCAATTTCACCATGTTGCTCACTCTCTTTGGAAACCGAATGTCTGGAAGTGCGGATGATGATGAAGTTGTCATCAATGCATTCAAAACTTTTGATGATGGTGGCAAAATTGACTCTGAAAAGTGATTAATCAGATTTTTATTTCCTTGTTGGAAATTTTGTGAAAATTTGTACAAATGTGTAATGACAATTTTCCCCTTTTTTCTCTCTCTAGTCTTCGAAAAGCCCTCATGACCTTTGGTGACAAATTTTCAGCTGAAGAGGTTGATGATGCCTATGAGCAGATGGTAATGGACAGCGCTGGAAAAATTGACACTGGAAAACTCATTTCGATGCTCACCGCTTCCGCAGAGGTCAGCAAATGTTCACACACAGTAACATTTTGATGATGTGATAATTGCACTAAATTTTAATAAGCCTCCAAACTAATCTTCTAATTATTTACAGGAGGAAGAGGAAGGAGAAGCTGCCTAAACAAAAAATTTTCCTTTTAATTAATAATGTTTAAAAAAAATCTCCCATTATTCCCACTACACTTGAATACTCTGAAAAATTCTTTGCTTATAATACAACAACAGTTAACAAAATCATTCTAGCCTTTAACTACTCACTCTAGAATTACTTCTTAAATAATATGACCAAATGTCTAGAATTCTTCATTGTTATAAAATACACAATTTTACCCAAAAAAGGAATGTCATTCTTGAATCATGTTAATAAATTCTCTCTTACCAGGACATTGACTCTGCTGTTCATGAGACTGAATTTTTTAAATAGCTATTCACAGTAAACTTTCTGTTGTTCGTGTTAGGGAAATAAATACTTGCCTCAGCAATCAGCTAAATTTGATTAATTAACTTTCAAGGATATACAATTCAATAGTACTCATTGCGTAAGTTGGTTGCGACATGGTGGATTGTGGTGTCAAGCAATGACCTTACTAATGTGAATGTAAAGAGATATGCTTCCACTATTTAATTACCCGACTGTAAACAAGACACGAGTCTTCCGATGAATACAAGTTCAACAAGATTTGATTAATAGGGACTTCCTGTGTTTGTGGGCGTAAGATCAAGTTTAAATGTTTGCATAGGTGTTTGAGCACGAGATTAAGATGATTCCTTCCGGCAAGAAAATTTCCTGCTCTTCATCTGTGCTTTCAATTCCCATGAATTGGTCATGCTATGAATATCCAGGAATAGGAATGACTCCTTTGAGGCAACTACTTGTCCACACAAACATTCACCTTCACATGATGGAGAATTGACGCTTCGTCGAATTGTTTTCAATTTAAAGGACGTGGGCCTTACAATTGTTAGCCTAAATCTCTCCCTCCTGGGTAGTACAGTTCTGGAGTCTCCAGGCTGGAGGCAAGATGAACAGGTCTTTCTTTCCGGTTCAGGTTTTACGAATTATCTTAGTATAACCCACGACATTATTTTCTTCCAGACGTACAACGTAGTAAGAAGACAAGGACAGTAAATGATTAGTTCATAAATTGAAACATTAAAAAGAAACGGTCCAACTAAAATTGATTTGTTTTGAAAATTCAATGTTACAACATAGCCTTCGTTCTAGCCAAAATATCATTTCCATGTGGCCTGAGTTTTGAAAGAAAAATCATTTTTTTCTGAGTGTATGTAAGACTTTTGTGTGTACATAATAAATCCACTGTTCACTACATCTCATGGACATATTTCTTCCCTTGAGGCTCTACTTTTTTATGACAAATAATTAGGATAACATATTTACTGGGAGAAGTTTTTACTACAATCGTTTTGAGCTTGGTAAAATAGAAACTTTTGTCAAATGAGGGATTTCTTTTTCTCTTTATATATGAAAGTTCCATGACTAAGTAAAGTAATACAAGAAAAAATGTTGCAATTTTTACAACAAGTTTTATAATCCCTTTTGCTAAACTTTATGAAACTCTGTCATTTAAATTCTCTGAGCTGAGTGGATAACAAAGTACAGAGGGCCAGACATTCTGAGAGAATTGTCCGAGTGGAAGAAACAACTGATGAATTCTCTAGCTTTTCTGAGAAATCTTGACAGAGGAAAACTTTATATTGCATTTCCATGCACTTTTTGTTACAAAATTTTGTATATTTTCTCTCTCTCTCTCTCTCTTGCTCAACAGTTATTTCTACATTCCCGATTTACATGTACAGTGTACACCAACGTTCAATTAATAATGGACGACACACGTAAAGTTTTGGCTCTCTTTCTGGATTTTCCTCCTATTTAATTATTAACAGATGGAAAACCCTACACGTCAGTACAACTTCATCATCAAATATTTAACTAAAATATTCACATCCTGTGATGGATGACCATAACAGGAATATATTTTAATTAGATCTAACTCTGTGAGCAAATCTTTATTCCCCCGTTGCATCATCATGTTGAAAAATCAATGAAAATGAGAGTGCTGAGCTGAGATGATGAGATGAGATGATGGAGAAGGATGGAGGAGAGGATTGTGAAGATCTGGAAGTGAGTGGGAGTACGGAACAACGGAAGTGGAAAATAAACAAAAAAAAATTAAAACAACAAATTTAATTTTTTTAATATTTTTAAAACATGAGAAGTCGAAAGTCATTACAAATATTACTCTCAGAGTAATGCTCTCTTTCAGGGAAGGATGGGAGGAGGGCAAATACACACGCACACAGTTGGACAGTTTGGAAGTGGGATAAAGCGCAAAGCCAACATAATCAAAACAGTTGTTCACCAAGACTGACAAACATGCACACAAAGTAATGAATTAATTATGACTCTGCACTTGCAATTACTGTACACAGTGTAATTCCCCTAAATTTGGTTAATCATGGTTGGTCGGTTGTGTGTGTTTGTGGAGGGTAAAGAGTCAGGATAATTTGATCGTCCTCCCATTATATCTAGCAGTTAGGAAAAGTCTCAAATGAATTTGGATGACCAGGGGGGATCATATTCATCCCAACTCTCCTCTCCCACCTGAAAATGGAAAGTGGGCTCGTAGTGTACAATAATAATGTAGTCCCATGCAGTACAATACAAACGACCACACACACTGTGAAGGAATTAACTGAAACGAGGGGCTAATTTGGCTTTTAGTGTGTATAACGAGGAGATTTTGGAAAAATCAATTGTGTAACCGATGAGAATGACAGTACTTAGCCCAACTCTCTCTCTTTTCTCTCTTCATATTGGATTCTACTTAAATTGGGCATGTAATAGAAGAGTCGTTGAGGAGAGGGGTTCGATAATGTGGTTTCAAATTTAATTATATACTCTACTGCCTAGAGGACTGCTCTGTGATCAGGAAGGCTATGGAGAGGACATATTGAATTCATTACGTATTACTTACAATGTAATTTTGACGGACTGGCTAAAGAAAGGAAAACTAAAAAGTAACATAGTCACAGTTGTCCACACGTGACGGCATCTCCTCCTCCTCTGTCCCTCCCGTCACCACCACCATAACGGCGTTTCAGAATCGTGAGTATCATAGTCAGCATCTTGACTTTACTAATCCTCATCTACTATTCATTTTGTCCACAAAGTTTAATGAAGTTCTCGTGGAAACTGGGACTGGAGATTTTGTATATTCCATAACCACCCACCACAAAATTCTTTCAATTCCAGGAGGAGTCTGGGTACACAGAATCTCCTCCCCATAAATATATGCAGGCGCAAAAATTGACTTCGATAGTTCCCATCTTTCTTCTCTATTTATATTTACATATATTCATTTTCAATGATCATGGACCTTTTTTTGTGTATCATCCCTCGTGTACTCTTTTATCTCTCGTCTTTTTCTCATTTCATTTTTTTGAATCAAATTTTCCCCATTTCTTTCTTTCTCCAAGTTGACACTACGGGAGGGTGTGTGTGTCTGGAGAAACCTAGTTTTTAAAATTGAGAGGAGAGACTGGTGTAGCGTTGGAGGATTTTCAATTTTGAGTGGGGGAGATGATGTTCTCTTTCCAGTCCATCGGATTCTAGTTCATGTTTTATGGGTGGCTTGGTGAGTGGGTGAGAAGAAAGACTGTTTTTTGGAGAGGCTGCGTTCTTGAATTTTCCAATGTATTGTTTTGTGCAAGGAGGGAAAGTTGGAGGGACTCTGCATTCGTCCTTCTGTTCTCTTGGAGTCGACAGCTTTCTCCACTTTCTCCCAGCGCGTCTTGCTGCTTCCTCCCATTAGTTTGAGAGTCTCATCATCACCTTACGATTTTCTTGAGGACAGAGGACAGAGGGGAGGAGGTTGAAATGTGAGAGTGAGAGTAGAGTGAAGTGGAGACAAAAAAAGTTGATTAAAGTACTAATAAATACCAATAAACCAAGTGTCTCAAGTTTCACCCACCGCCCCCCAGAAACAAAACTCTAAAAAGTTTTCCTCAGCTTGTCATATAGTCAAGATGAGGAGGAGAGGAGGAGGAAAACAATATTTAAATCCTCATCCTCATTCCATTTGCGTCTACATAAGCAAGTGGGAAAGTTTACTATTTTGTGACAAGGACTGAGACAACTTTGAAAACTCCTTTTCTCCTCCCCTTCTTTTTGCTCTCCTTGAGAGACTCTCAGGGAGAGACATTATTTTATTCTACTCAGCTCAACAGACGGGAAACTATGGACAGTAGTGAGTACAAACAGTCAATTTTTAATCAGGCTTAGAGTACACCAGAAATAGAACGTGGGAGGAGGGAGGGAGGACGGGGGAGTGTGCATGACAGAAACTGACTTCTTTGTCTTGTAATATTAACAAATAATATTAATATTCTGGAAGAGTAATCATGTCATCCCTAGAAGGGATTCCCTGAAAATTACACTCCCTCCTCCTCTTTTATGTCTACTTTCCTCAATTTTATTTACAAAATATTTTTAACTTTACAATTCATCCATTATGGATCCATTTTCTCAATAAATTTAATTTCAAGTTTCCCCTTCGAGGAAATTTAATTTTTTAGTGCATTCGACAACTGTTTCCGTCAATATTGTTGAGGAACTCAAAGTTATTTGGTGACTTGTCATTTTGACAAGTTTCATACTTATTTTTCCCCAAAAAATAATGCTAAGCCACAACACTTAATTTGACTTGAGTTGCATTTCCTACAAAAATAATTGTACTGAAAATTCGTACAAAAATTCTCTCCTCAATAATATTCAAAAATGTAATACCAATAATTACGGCCGAAATAAAGCAACGTTAAAATTTCGTTGTACACGATTTTGTGCTGGGTCAAATGACTCAAATGTCAGTCTGATGATTTGTAAAATGAAAAGTCTAGAGGAGAATAAAGTAGGAAAAGCAGAAATTTTGATGACAACAGCAGATTTTTTTTCGACCCTACTAATAATGCTGTCATCTCCATTCCTGCTTGTCGTCTCATATTCTCTGGAACTGTTCAAAAAAAAATTTCAATTTTTATGCACGTTTTGAAGGGTACATAAAGATCAATACTAATGTGGTTAGATCTAAAAATATTTACTAGTACACGCGGAGGCTGGCTCTAAGAAACTAACTTTCACTCTCTACAGGTTTCAAACGAACAGTCACTCTGTTGACACTTTTCTCTTGAAAGAGTATTTTAAAAATCCGTCAAAAGATCCCCCTCCCCAATTCCTAGCCATTTCTCAGAACACCCTCGCAATTGTTTCTAGGCAATATAAGTAATGAAAATGAGGAAAACTTCAATGAATAATGACCAGCTTATACAAAATGAATATATAATCAGTCATTCAAAAATAGGGTCAAGTAATTGGGTCAGGAAGCGAATTATAAAGCGATAAAAGAATCGATAATAGAATAAACTATATTATCAGCCACATGAACACATTTTAAAGTTACATTGTCACACAGTGCACAAAAAACGAGAATGATAATATTTCCCAACTCGTTGGTCATTTCAAGGCTCCCAGACAGGAGGAAAATGGAATTTCGGTATGAAGGAGTGAACTGTGACTGTAAATTTTGTATTTTTAGTAACGGTCAACATGAAGGGACGGAGATCGAGATCAAATTAATCTTTCTACTCTGGATTGACTTTTCCTTCATCTTTGGAACAAAGAATGCCGAGTGTCCCTTGCCCACTTTAATCGAGAACGGTCAAACCAGCTGATTGACATTTTGAAGGGTCAAGAAGGATGACCTATGAGAACATGACCTTCTCATCACTAGTGACCAGTGATTTGCCACCGTATTCCCCACTACCTGAAATAAGTTTGGCATACTTGTCCAATCCCTTGACCTCCATCCCTTCCAGTATGGTGTCCGCCGGATTGGAATTATTTTCCCAGAGTCCTGTGACTTTCACCAAAGTTATGGCACCACCTGAGATGATGATGATCAGTTTTTCATCCCGGATTTTTATTGGGATCTACTGTATCCTTTTTGTGATAGGGACAGTGGGGAATTTGTTCGTGTTTTTGTCGATGGGTGGGGAAATCTGGAGGTGAGACATTCTGTGATTGTTGTAGTAATTATTATGTGTGCAACTACATGCTGCGGCACTTTCCCCTCTCATACATTTTGGTTTTTCACACGAGGTGAATCGAATTTCAACCTCTGCTAGTTAATTACAATTAAATACACTTTAGAACAGGTTATTTAGTCCAAATTCGTTAGAAAATAGTGCTAGTCAGAGTGCTAATCATGTTTAGTGTGGAGTTCCGTGCTGTCATCGTCGAAGATTGACAAAAATGGGTAAGGAAAATGCTCTTTTTACTGTAACCTTGTCGTTCTGTACTATTATACGTTGTATGTACGACAAAATTATTATTAATTCCTCGTCACTTACAGGCCGAAAAAGAGTTGTTGAATCAGGGAGCTCTGACTCAGAGTCGGATGTACATTACAAGGTGTGCAATTAATTTATTCATAATAATTTTACAAGATACAGCTATGAATTGTATTTTAAATGTGATTTTCCTAATCTTACCAGGTTCAGCAAAAGAAAAAGAAGAAAGACAAATCTGTAGCTATGAATTGTATTTTAAATGTGATTTTCCTTTTCTTACCAGGTACAGCAGAAGAAAAAGAAGAAAGACAAATCTTCTGTTGATGACGAACAGTCTGTAAGTATAGATGATAAATTTTATCACCAATGAAAATTGTGCGATTGCCATGTGTTGCATTCTTTTTTGAATACACACATGTAATGTGTTCATAATGTTAATTGACTTGTATTTTTATGTCAAGGACACGTACGAAAAAGGGGAGAGAGAAAGACTTTTGAGAGAGATTGCAGACTTGAAGTTTATAATTGGTCGACAAAATGATTTGATCCTAAGTCTCAATGGGAGAAATATTGACATGAGTAGTGTGTTACCAGACAACGAGTTTCTTTTGGATTCCTGGAAATTCCCATGGAAGGATATAAGTACTATTTTGGATAAAGTTGAAACTGTGACTCAGGTAAATATTTATTAGTCACATATTTAACAATATCTCCATTCAAATGTCAATCTCATAAAGTAATATTTTTTTGTCTTTTGATAAGAAATCCGAGTATCTTCCATGCCCAAAGTATAAATTGTTTGAGCATGAACTGGGAAAAGAGTACAAATTTTTCATCCAGGATGAGCCCTATTCTTTCATCATTGAGGAGAAAACTGGGGACATTTTAACTTCAACTCCTCCAACTTCTTTTGGTCGTTACATTGGTCTTATGTCATTCCAAGAAAATGTCAGATGCATACGTAAGTTTTTTAAATAAATGATTTTAATCTTATTAGCAATTCATATATTTTATTCTGTAACTAAATGATCACTATAATATTTTACTGTAGCAAATACGTACGCGTGGGAGTCATCACCTACTCGAGTACACTTTGGATACACAACAGACTTCAATGTACTGGATACAGTCACAAACCGAATAAGGCAAGTAACAGCTCCTGGTGGTGCTCCGAACCCTGATGACCCAGACGATAATACTACTAGAGGATGTGGAGGAACAAGAAGGGATCTTTGGGGTCATGTAAGTGTTCAGTAATAATTAAAAATTTAAAACTTAGAGTAAGGTGGCATACATGTATACATAGGATATTATGACATAATATTAAATGTTTTATTATTTTCAACAGGGCAACAATATCGTAGTTCACTCAGCCAAAAAGATTGTCCCTTGTGGAAATAGCAAAGGCACTGAAGCCTGTGACAGGATTGCTCGATTGTTTCTCAGGGGGAGAGAATATGACACAAGTCTGGAGTTACATGATCCCAAAATATTTGACGTAGTTGCGGCCGAACTTGTTCTCGTTTTGTTTGCTGTTCATGGATATCATCTCGACATCCCTATAAATGATCCCTGCATTGAACACAAGTCAGAAGAACTTCTGAAGGAAGAGTATTGGACTCAGAAAGTATAATTACAAACTTAAAAATTACTTGCACAAATAATTTTTTGTATTTTGTTCTTGTTATAATATTATTTTATTTTGTGATGCAGGTTGAAAATTTTGAGACTCGGAAAGCTGAATTACTTTTGTCTGTGTCGGAACACAACAAATCTCTTCCAAAGACTGACAATGTTGATACAATTGATTTGTCCGTGCCTTTGATTCTGGAGGGGGAAGATGTTTCATTTAAGATAAGGCAGCTTAAGGATCTTCGCCAAAAGTTGATATTTACCATCATAGTTCAAGGTTTGTCTAAAACATTTTCTATGCAGTATTTTCTCAATCGAGTTTCTGTTCTTTTCATGATAATATTTCGGTGTACATTTGTAGGAAAGACACATGCCGACTTAGAAAAAAATCAAAGTGACAGTAAATGATGTAAAGCTAATGGCAAGCAATAATGTAAAATGTATCCAAAGACAGTTCGTATTGTTGTCAAAGTTTCAAGCATGGGCTGAAAAATATGTGTGGCCAGCTAATGATGCCATCAGATCAAAGGTTACAGAGAAGTATGCAGTAATAGTATCTGAATTTTTTTATTCTTAATCATGTAGTAATTGTCTAATGCTTATTGGCGTTTCGGTGTCTTTTCAGGCAATTGGAGCAAAAAAAGGAGAAAAAATTTGTGTGTGCTGTGTGTGGCAGAAGATTTTGCAGAAAGAGAAGGCTCACTGTTCATAACAAAATTCACACAGGTATACTATAATAAAATTTTTAACTATAAATATGTAAAATGTATTTTTTTAAATGTTTCAAATTTGTATTATTTTGTTTGTAGGACAAGGTTATTCCTGCTCATTTTCTGGTTGTTCTAGAATTTTTTCGACGAACTACGAGTTCGCAAAACACAGACTCATTCATACAGGTATGCTCACTCACCTTAATTGGGTTCAACTAATTATAAGGAGAAGCATACAGAGGATACAATTCCATAAATTTTCTTTGTTTGCAATGTTTGTAGGTGAAAAACCGTATAAATGTCCGTACGGTAAAGTTTGACGGTACAAGCCAAGCCTGACGAATCACCAGGTGTCTTGCTCCTCTGCTACTAAAAAATAGTTTTACTATCAATATTTCACTTGATAGTTATTGTCACGGTTAAAACTATAATTCAAGTGATTCCTGAATGTTTCACTTTTTTCTTAATAAATGTTTCTTAAAATTTAACAAATTTGAATTGTTTAACATGTCTCTTTGTAGCATATTAGTTCTTAATTATTCACAGTCATTCTAAATGTCGATATATCAAATGTCTCTCAACTCTCCAGAAAGTGCCACCGATCTCGGATCAAAGTCCTCATCCTTCATTTAAGTATTGCGGATTTGTGCGTCATTCTATTCATCATCCCAATCGAAATTTTTTGGAGGATCACAGTGTCCTGGGTAAAAACTTTATTGCACATCTTCTCAATAAAGATTTGCAGTAATTTTAATACTTTTTAAATAAAACTCATCTTTCAGGATGGAGGATGGATCCTTTGTAAAGCATGTCAATTTTTCCGTGCATTTGGTCTGTACCTGAGTTCAAATGTGATCATTTGTATCAGTCTGGATCGATTCTACGTCATCATCAGTCCACTCAAGGCTATTGGAGGAATGAGAAGAGTAAAAAATATGCTCATCATGGCGTGGACTTGTGCGATACTTTTTGCAGCTCCTCAGGTGAGTCAGACACAACTTGATTTGATCCACATTTCCCCCATTCAAAATTCAGAATGCATTGTGGTGACGTCCTGGTATTTCTGTGTGTGTGCTCTGTGCAACCAGGAATGTAATATCCTCTCGGATTTATTTGCATTCACTTGGGAGTAAACATGACTTTATGTACTTGCACAATTCACAATCGCAAAGGGAGTCAAGCTAGTAGTGGGCCCCAGTGGGCGTTTGGGTTTTAAAATTTGTAATCACCCAACTTTGACATTTTCGTCCATCATGATTGTTCAATAATATGGGAAATTACAACATAATTTTGTTTGGTACATCTCAGTAATGAATGCAATTTAAAAGGGAGAGAAGGAAATCTTGGATATCTGCATCAAATCAAAGTAGGAGGAGACGTGTCTCAGGGAGAGAGAAAACAGGGTAGACTAGTGTCAATATCGGATAACATTATTTACCGAGAAAGTATTATACTACTTTTTAAAGCCAATGGTCCTTCGGGCACTGGCGGATGTCAGATAGCAAGGCCATTGAGAGAGAGAGTCGGGACAAACTGACATTACACTCTCAATGCTCCATTGTATCACAATTACCGGAGAGGAAGAAATTCCGGGAGTTGGGTCGCGGATGGTTTGGTGGCAAATCAATATTTGTGCAGGATTCAGCGGATATTTGTTCGCGTGTCTATCACACCGAATCTGGGGAATGTGTCAACATTTTCAAGATCATAAATAATTTATTTATGTAATATTTTTAAATTATTCTGTCACAAAAAATATTTGATGTTCTGATCCAGAGGGAAAAAAGTATTTTGTGATTTCTTTTTTTAAAAAAATTGTTTGACCCATTAATCGTCGTTATTTGATATTTAAAATATCATATTTTATTAATGGAATGACTTACGTACAATCGTAAAAGTTTAGGGAAGTTTACTGAAGGGATGGAATGATGGAGAGAGAGAGAGAGAGAAATGGTAGTAATAAAGTGCAGTATGAAAACTTTGGATCAATCCGACGTTGAGTATGTGTGGAATGTGGATTCAGTTGGGAAAGTTCCTGGGAAATTAGGCTACTACATTAAGTTATGCTCATGCACTCCACATTTTTCCGGTCCATCAGTTCTCATCATATTTTCCCAGCCAGGCAACAGTGGGAGAGAAATTGAGGATTGATTTGGTTTATATTATATTTGCAGAGCATCTGTGCGTGTGTATGACTGTGGAATGGTAGAATGTTTTATGAAGAAAAAATAGGGAAAAGTTTAATTTGATTTAATTTACTCGAGAGCAGACTCTACTAGGTAACAAATGAAATTCTAGACACACTCTATTCCTCCCCCTCCACACACACACACTTTCACTCTCTCTCTAGGCAAAGTAAACTTTGAGAAAAGGCTGTCTGCATTTATATGTCCATCATTAATTTAATTATTCTCCAACTTGCCTTTGTCGTCCAGGATGACGGAGGGAGGGAGTCTAGTTCATCTTTTGAAGGGGGCAGAATGACTACATAACTTATTTTTTTGTTTATGGTGATTCACAATGTTGTACGTGTATGTATGTCTTTCGTATTTGCCCAGAGGATTAAATGATACATTATCATCTTTCCAAGGAATCATTTCGACGAGGGAGGACTTTCTCTCACTTTCACTTTACATAAAGACTAGAGAAATTCCTTTCGGAATTGTAGAGAATTTGTACATACAAGTAAAAATACAAGTTTCTCGGAATATTTTAGTTCTTCTGTGTAGACTTGAGCTAACGAAACAGTCAATTTAAAATTGAGATTCAAGATTTTTGGTTTGCTATTTTAATGTAGGAATTTCAAAGAGAGGAAAAGGCATTTACTTTATGTTGAATTGAGTTTAAAATATTAATTTGTATTTTGTAAGAGAGAGATCACTCCCTAGAATGAAAGGAAGGGGTTCCTTTTCATGAATTTTGAAACTAATTAATGCTATTGTCATTTGACAATAATCATAAATAAAATTTCCATACTGTCACAAATTCTCTTTGTCATTTTTGAGTACAATTTGGTTACAAAGTATGTATTATACGACCAGAGCAAAAGAAGGGTTCGCCTATCTAGTGATGTCCTTGTTTTTAGCGCGACTATCATAAACCGCGTACAGCCGTGTCGAGAATTTAGTCGGCCCAATACTTATTTTATGGAATTTAATTAAATTGACAAACTAGTTACCATTGT
>WJFB01002810.1:0-16523 GCA_009870185.1 Pygmarrhopalites habei
AATTAGAAAAAACTGTTTTGAATTAATTAGGGTAGACGGTTGAACAAAGTACGTTAGTTTCCAAAGGTGAAGACATGTGAGGGGAAAATATGTACAACCATGATAAAATATAAGGAATAAGGACACAATGACAATTTCACACAGATAAATGATTAATCAACACATACCTCTACTAATTTCCACAAATCTGAACTCCTAAATAATTTTCCTGCAACAAAAACACCATAGTAGAGATACAATCATCACGAACATCAATGTAATCATTTCTTGTACACAAATTGTCACTCACCGATAAAACCCAATTGGCAAAAGTCAAGCATAAACCAGTCTCGTTTTAGCTTCATTGAATTTTGTAGCGCAAAATTTTTCATAGTTGTGACAAAGCCCTATAAACATAAATTCTGCACTTACTTGATCCTTTTCAATTACCAAGTATGTAATATTCAATGTACCTTATAGACTCAAAGAACAGATGTAATATTACCAACATTCTAACAAGTGTCAAGGGGGTTATTAAAAGTACTGACCTTTTTAGATAGGACATCGTCCTCTAACTGTACATACCTAAAAATTAGTACATTTAAACGTTGAAAATTAGATTGCAACAGCTAAACTGTATATACAAGTCTTTATATCTACTAGATATTATCTACGATATCTTTCAGGTAAAATATAAAAAAGGGTGACATGATGTCACTGACATCCCAAAGAATAAAAGTCAAACTATAAGGGCTCAAAATATACTGTACCACGTTCCGCGGTGCTGAGCATACATCATCAAATAGGCATAATCTAAATTCTGTTTTGTCCTCCATCGGGTTCTATCATCAGAGTCTCCCAAAGTACCCTTGATATTCTTTTAAAACAAAATAAAGTATTGAAATAAAGAGCCAATACAGCTTAAGAATCAATTTACTATTTACAGTATGTAATATTCTCCACCTTAAAATCGGGATAATAATTAGCTGATGGAGCGATAATTTCTATTAAACCTATTAATAAAAATTAAAGATGGGTAACAATCAATAGTTCATAGGAGTACCAAGTACACAATGAAAATTGTCCTTAATTTTATACCTGAATCTACATCTCTCTTGAATCTGTAAAAATAAAACGACATATTTTAACGATAACCCACATGGTCAGCTTATTATGTGGTAAAGTAAATAACTTACTGTTTAGTAATGGAGTTGACGGTAGTTTGTACAAAAGACACGTCAGGTTCGGCAATGAAGACTGTCAGAATCATGTAAAAATTGAGTAATTAGTGTTAATAGGATTGATATCTATTTAATGTCGATATTGAACCTACCAATGACCAATGTATCATTTTTTTCCGACGGAAGCATAGAGTTAATCAAATTTTGAAGAGTAGGAAGAAGGTAACTCTGGGTGGGACGTTTTACTGTAGGGATTCCTATAACTACGGAAACTGGAAGAAAGAGAAACCGACACAAACATTACCATAAAAAACAAATAGCATTCATAACTAGTATGGAGTATGATTGTAGTACAATCATTGTACTAAATAATGCATAAAAAGATGGCAAAATCACTACAAACATTCCCAATTGTTCTAAACTGAAATTATAACAATAGGATTTTTCAAAAGCCTTAAAGAAAAAACAAACTCAGTATTGAGAATTACTGAAGTAAATAGCAAAACCCTTGGACTACTGTGGGAAAACATTACAAAACTCTTGAGAATATATAATATAGCAATATGTTATGTACCACTCTCTCGATCCTTCCCGATTGTGAGGGCAGGGATCAAAGCGTCATCATAATCCAACAAGTAAGGCAAGGCATTGTATATGCTGCCCGTCTTAAGGCGATTGCGATTTAATAAATTTGTCGAGCTTAGACGGCCTTCTGCATCACGACCCGGTGAATGACTAGCGTGGAAATCACCTCGGTTTATCATAAGCATTTCCGCCCGTAGCGAACGAACCGCTGCCTCATATTCCGTTACCTACCAAATACAAAAATGAAAATTACTAAGTACACTTTACATCACAGAGAAATCATGGCATAGATTAGGATCCTCACATGAGTTTCCAACGTTGCTAACAGTCGTAAAATCTTTGTCTCTTGATCTTCATCTACAAAGTTTATCAAACTTGTACGATTTTAAAAATAGTAGTCGCGTAATTGTAAATGGGTTCAAAACAATTGAATTACTCATACCAGTTGACTGGGAATTCCATAAACTCTGTATGAGGAACAGTAGAACAATTACAACGGACACAGCTAAAATTCTATAGGGAAACTGCATTTGGAATCCGTAAAATTGTGGCCATCAACTCTATGATATCTACTGGGAATGCGGTCTGAACAGAGGGACGTCATCAGCTAGCTTTGTCCAGAAAATGTAAAACTTGAACGCTTCAAATCACAGACTCGATTTTCACAGCAAATCAACTACGTGTGTGAGATTAAACAAATTCGAGGGCAAGGAAAGGAGGAGAGTAGGAAAAATTCAGGAGATTCTGATAAAAAATTTGCTACTACTGATACTTGGGCTAGCTTCCTTTGCTCCAGGTAACCACAAACATCGCTTCTGCTTGAAGTAACATTTTAATTGCAATTCACATCTCAACTCTCATCTTGCATTCCATCTGAAAATTACAAAAATTAACACTTTACTTTTCACAGTACAAGCACACATGTCAATCTGCTTCTCTTAGAAACAATAGTCAAGTCGCTCAAGGTATAATCACCACCACAACTTCATAACCAATGTCCGTACATACAAACCACATAATATTCAGTTAAGCTCATTCGATTATGCAAAATTGGATGTAAAATTTAAATGAGACCTTCGTCCCCCCAGTCAGCCATTCACTAACAACGATATGGAGAACCAACAACAAGCAACTTTGTCCACGTTCTTACAATGTACATCCACTTCGACCCAATTTTTCTCCAATAGTCTATTAGGTAGCTAACCACACCATTTTCAGTCATACAGACTGGAAATTTCACATTATTCCTTCCAATCTATATACTTCCAACTGCCATGAATACACACCACATACTATGTAATTTGAATTTGAAACAGCATATAATAAAGACCTTGATTAGATATTCGGCAGACTGACACAACTCCTAATGTATTTTGCCAGTCACGAATTGATTGGACTCCTAAACAAATTCTCTTCACTCAATGTTCAATGAAATACACAATTTTGGCCAAGATTTTCCATCACGACATATTGAGAGATGACAAAATCCTCTTGAAAAAGTCAAGTGTGACGAATAATGACTGACACAAAAATAGTGATTTTGCGGATCCACACTTACAGAAAACACTCACACTCGTGGCAAAATACATTTAGTCACAATGTTGAATTCGGCCACAAGTTGTGATCCACAACTTTTCCCAACTTTCCAAAACCCACAAGCCGCATGTTCTGCACAATCCAATTGACGCCCTAACTTTTTAAATAATCCATCATTCTCGCAATCGTCTATTTTCCCAAATAGTAGAGCAAAATGAAATAAAAATTACTCACTGCTGAAATCCACGAATAAGGAGGATAACGAGTCCACGTACAAAGAATGGAAGAGACTGTTAACAGTGTAGTACGAAATTTGTAGTGTACACCGGAAAGCCAATAAAACTACTGAAAAACTTTCACTCAACACGAGACTGACGAATAATCACATACAAACACACATGTTCACGACGGACCGACCGTACTGGTGCAAACCAAACTTCTTGCCTTTTTTCCAAAAAGAACCAACCATTTTATTCGTTATCATAAACCTAGGCGTTAAAGGCGAGAATTTTATTGCAGGGCATTGCAGTGTACAACAAATTGCATTGAAACTATTGATTTGTACTCGCGTGTTGTATGTATTTGGACAATACAACGCGTCAATAGAGTATACAACGAAATTAATAACACACTCGATTCTTCTTATCAGAGATCCATTGGCTGACAAATTATTGATACATATATTATGAGAACAGGTGTGCCACACTCATAAATGTTGTTTCTCCACAGACCGACCAAATCATTAATAGTCAATAGTCAAAATTATTATTAATAAAGGGATAACTAAATGGATCATTATTCATCAACTGTTTAAATATAGAGCAAAGTTGTTCTTTACTCTACCCTTCATCTTCCTTCCAATGAAATTACAAATACGTCAAGTAAGGGTAGATTTTCCAAAATTATTTAAACTGTCCAACTGAACTCCTTTACATGTTTCATAAATATTTAATGTAAAATGTATTCTGTATCATTTCACGAAATGAAAGAATCTAGTAATACTCTATACTATAGAGTCTATAACTATAATTAGAATATCCTCATCAGTCAATTAAAGTAGGGAAAGGAAAATTGTCCATCCCTTCAGATTTACCGCACAAACGTACACAGTTATTTAATTAAAGATGATGGAAATTCTTTCACTCTTCCGCATTAATGCATTAGCAACACAATGCAACAAAATTAGTGAAAATGTACACTTGCTTCCCCAACTCACCCTGCACTACAAAGTCTGTAGACAAGAAAATATCAAGCGGTTTGATGTTAAGAATGGGAAAAACCATAGTGGTGACATAGTGAAAACCAACATGGAGAAAACTTGCGCACAGTCTTATGAATGAATGTAGTCTTGTCTATACACTTTTTTCAAACCTTCGAAATATTATACTTGCCAAATTTAGTCTAAGCGAATGACTGCTAATACTTCTTCGTTCAATTATCACTATTATTGAATTCAGAATATTTTCTTGCATCAAATAGTATGACTACCAAAAAACAAGTTGTAGGTCAGACTATTAATTTGGTTTCCAGACAAAACTCATGGACGAATTCACTTACTATGTCGTACATACTTGTCTAGATTCGGAAGAAACACTTGAAGAATTACTAATAACCACAGAGACAACCAGAGATATCGAGGAGGAAAGAAGGCGAAAGAGAGAGAGAAAATAGTCAAAAGGAAATCCCGGAAAGATTACACAACCATCTCTCTCAACGTTCTTCGAGTTACTGAAGAGAAGACTGAAGGAGTAGTGCTATGAATGAGAAAGCAAGTCTCTATGAGAGCGGCTCTCTCCCTCTTTCCTACCTCCTTTCTAGTAAGTACGGTAAACAGCGAAATGAAGTAAACTGCGGATGTACAGAAGAAAAGATAAAGATGAAAGACGACGAGCATGACGTTGGACGAATAGACTGTTCATGCATATTACATAAACATGTATTGACATTGAAAGAGGACGGATTTTGTATTCATACACACACACACACACAAATACGACTGATGGTGACTCAATAATGCTACAAATGCACAGACCGTCAGTTTAATAAGGGAATGTCACACTTTCTCCCATCCTCCTAACTGCATGGCTTGTAACAACAACGGGTAAACATGTGAATACTGCAGGACTTTCCACGCAATGAAGACACCCTGTCTCCCTTCAACCGATTCTCTCTCTCTTCACTCATCCTGTCATCATCCCAGGACATGTAATCACATATGACTACACTTTCTCCTCCTTCTCCAACACCATCCAGACAGGCTAGACATGTTACATTTTCATCTCTTTCACATTTCATTACAGACAACTGAAATGTGATGGAATCGTCCCTCACTCAATGTCATCAAGTCACAAACGGGGAAACATGGTCAAGTTAAATAAAGTCACTCCATCCGACCAATTTTCTTTCCCATCCCCATTTCTCAACTCTAGCCTAGCTTACAAATAGACAACTGGATAGACACTTGAACCTCACTCTTGGAGCTTAGTCAATCTTCTGGACACAAGTCTTATTTATTTTTTATATCGACTCACCAGAACCAGTACTACGCACCACTCCCACCATACAATGCGTACAAATGAGAAATTTCTACAGTGAAACCTCCTTCCCCCCAAAAAACAAAGACCTATAAAAAAAAACTAAAAGTAATATGTACGTCAAGGCTCCTCCATCCAATTATTGCACAAAATATATACTACACCGTAAAAGCCCAGTCAAATCCTGACTCTATATTTTTGCACACCCTGACAAGAGTATCATTAAGCATAGCCTATGCCTCACTACCTGGTTAAGTTTAATCTTTTGACCCCGAAGTTGAGAACCTGGATTCTAACTCAACTTTACGGCAAGCACATTCTATCTGTGTACATAACATCACTGGAAAAATACACGCTCTTCCATCCTCAACCTCGTTGGTAGGGTATGTATCGGCTTTACATTAGCTACACACTAGTAAACTAGGAACGAGAAGCTTCCTAATCGTCAATGATAAACCAACGTACAATATTGACTTTGATGCATAAAGTGAGAGAAATAGAGTACGCTCACATTCGCTTTTTTTTCTCTAGTATTTTCCGCACTATCTTGTATAAATTACTCATGAAGCGGGGAGACAGACAGACAGAAAATCCCGACAAGAATGTATAGAACTTACACACACACATTCAATTCAACATTTATTCCAGTTTCACCTTTGTGACTTGCTTGTCTGTTCATGTTGAAGCTAAGAGCGTCACTACCTCCACTTGCATACACACATTCAGTACATATTTGTGTACACATTTCCCCTTCACCGATCAGACACATACATGCTTTCTCTTCTTCTTCTTCTAGTACATTTCCACATTACCTCATATCATCCTCTTTCTTCATCCCCAGTCTATTTCCTGTTACACAACTATTTAACTGTTCAGTAGACTTTGGATTCAAGAAAAATATTTTCTCCCTACATTTTCTCTCTATAAGTATTTACATTTTGTGTATGGAGGATATTCAGTAATGCATAAACACACAAGTCATTCGGAAGGAATCTTCTTTCCCATTTTCTCATTTCATTTATTTTACGCCGTCATGTAGTCATTGGGCGGGTATATGATACTCAAAATTGGTTTTTTGAGACAAGATTGATGAGTAACAGTAAAAAATAAATGTTTACATAATTTTCAAGAAATATACATACTTGAAGTCTTTCCTTTGCCCACAGTTGTTTCCAATTACTCCAAGCGGTCAGATACCTTCTCATTTTTATGGCGATAACCAACATGAAATTTTTGATGGCACAGATTGAACATGAAAATAAATAAAGAGGGGACACTGAAAATATCCCACGACAAAGTTGACAGCGTAAAAAAGAGCAACTCTACCCTCAGAAGTAAAAGATGTGTAGGGGACACACACTATTTTTATGGCCGTGTAGGTGAGTGTAGGACTACTTTTATGTATCTGAAGAGGGTAACCATAGTTCATTTATGAATTGCCAGTGTAATACTTTCGTGTTAGTTCTGGAAGATGACTTTAAGATGAAATGGGTGAGTCTGTGATACTGTGTGCGAGTGTACTTAAGAGACTTGGTCACAGAGCTGTAAACTATAAATTATTGGCCACGTGACACATTATGCTAAACATAGGACGACGACGTCTTGTGAAGCTACTTTCACAATATTTCATGGTAGCCAATTTCGAGTATGACACGAATGTGAGGAGACAGACAGAGTTTGGTACATCATTTCCCTCTCTAACGTTTATCAAGTGGCCCCATACATACACGACACACACTTTCTTTCTATTACTCTGAGTCTCTGCACAATGCTCTTCTGTTTTGACAATTAATGGAGAGATGCACGACCATGTGTTTTACCTATTAAATTATTGGAACGTGCATGCCAAAAACTCATGGAGTCACAATTCGGAAAAATGTACGTGAAATATGTGGGACCACAAAAAACATCACCACAACCTTCAGTAAAGATGTAGAGTACACAGAAATATTCACAAGACAAGTACTATGTACTGAATTACTTATGTTTTCATATGCATTTGGTGAATTAATACAAGACACATACCATGGGCTATTGTCAACTAATGAGGTTTCCCTGTGAACCTCAGAATGTCTCTGGAATTGCTATTTTACCCAAAAAATGATGAAATATCACAGAAACTAATCATTCCAAAATGTTATTTTCTTAAATAAGAACTCTACTTTTATATCCTCCTTGTAGTTTATTCCCCTTTACACATTGAAAAGACTTTCCCTTTCGTATGCTATGTGCATTGAACACATTTTTCACTCTCCTTTGAAACCTTTTTGGGAAACTTTTTTTTGTGGAATTCTTTGTCCTATCTAGATTTCAGACCTGAGCATAAATAATACTTATACCATTGATGTATGAATAATAGTTTTTCTTGAAACCCACTAAGCAACAATATTAATGAGGATCAAATTTCCATAAAATCAATCACCTTCTTGAAATGAGTCAATTGTATTGGGCTGTACAAGGATATAGTAAGGCAGGGCAGTGGAAAGGTGAATTGATATTATGAAAGTTAATTTTCGAAGTGAAATACAAAAGGTATCTTGAGCTCAACTTTACATGTGTAGAGATTATCTATTAAAAACCCTTTTTGGTGTAGTCTACCAGCAATACTCATATTCTGCAGTATGTCAGGACAGCATTTTTTTCTTTGAGATTAATGGTACTCTTGCAGCGGTCATGGTTTGTTCACGAGAATTATAGTGAGACCCATTTGCCAGAATTTTGAAACACATGTTGTAGGGCGGAGTACCTACTCGAGGAGGGCTAAAACTCAGAGTCTGAATTTCAGACAGAATGGTGCATAAATAGTGAGACGGGGGAAAATTTCTGACTCACAACCATCAATGCAGGGAGACACATATTCAGTGGGGATGGACCATTCCAACTTCTCAAAAACAGTCTTTCATAACATTCAGCACGATGTTTTGACTGATGAGAAAACAATATTCTTTTATAGTTCAAAAGGAATCAATTTCTCATCAGCATTGTCCTTCAAATGACTGACGACCTTTTTACGATATATGTATAGAGAGAATCTCAGCATACCACTATATTCCGTTGACTCTCTCCATTCAGACAGACTTCTTTTTTATGTGTTCTCTATACATTTGCAGAGGAGATCCTTTCAAAAGTAGGAGAGTGATGAAATAAGACAAAAGGAAACACAAAAAAACGGAACAAGAAAATCCTTCTAAATCTACACTACTTAAGTGTTCACGTTCACCTAGCATGTATTTTGATGTGAAGCTCTCTCTACAACTTTCTTTCCTGCTATTCCTGCAGTAAAAATTTTAGCACAAAACCGGAGTCAGGAAGACAGTCCAAGAAATGCTGCTACTATATGCTACGAGTAAAAACAGCTGTACAAAAAGATACACCCACACATTACAAACACATTACAAGATTTCCAGTAATCAATATTTTTACAGCTTTGCTTAAACAAGGTCAATGACTTGTTTTCTCAATTTTCTGTAATCAGTCTCTTCCTCAGAGTGACAGGCAACATTCAAGTACGTAGTACATACTATAATAACCAACAATTGAACAAAATAAAGAAACCAGTACCAAAAAATCGCATCGCGACAAATTTACTATGACTCAGCTGACCGATAGCCGGTATTAAATGCTGTGCCAACTAGGATGAAACTAACAGAAACTTAATTTTTTAAAAAATCAATCTATGAGCTGTTTTACCTTTCAGTCAGTCAAAGCCTACAAAGTTGAAAAAATTAGATTTTTGGACTACAAATAAAAGTTCTTTTTACGAAAAATGAAATTTCATTTTCCACTGTTTAATCCTTTAACACCGTTAAGAACTGGCTTGTGGAACGAAGATACACTTGTTACAATAAAATGTGCACAAAGACAAAAATGTCTGGTCCGGGGTAACCAGGCACAAACATTAAAATAGACAGACAAGTGATTGTAATACTATTCCTTGGTTGTGGACGTCAGTCCACGACTCTCAAGTTTCACGTAATATCATGAGGCTAGTAATTAGAACAGTACCAGAGCTATAATTTATTATACATCAGTACATCCCTATGTATGAGCATCTCTTCGGGAATTCAGGACAACAGATAAACTGAATACGATTATGTTATGCTAGATCTCACACAATGCATTTATCCATGTCACGAACTCATCTTCATGGCTAATCAACACTATATTATGCTTCAGCTTCCCGTACATCGACACATAGATGAATGTCTGGCCAACTAATATTCGTTACCATTAGTCATAAATGAATTGATATTGTCAATTTATTTTGTCTACATGGAACACTTCAACTCATTTATAGAGTCTGACAAATCAAAAGGACCTTTACCCTAGACATTGTCTAGTAGAAACTCATCTCCCACAATCAAATGACATAACTGGATGGAGCAATAACAATGTTTTGTGAACAATGTTAATTCATGAAGTGGTTTACTTTAGTACAAATAAACTTAAATTCACAACAACATATGATAATTAGTTCTTACCGTCCATGACGTCCGAGTTTGAGGCAACTCAAAGTCTACAATAAATTTACACATGCAAAAGTCCAAAATTCACACACAATTTGAGAAAAATCACAATAATAATTTCTGACATTTAAATCTGCTTCGCGGTTGCAAGACCAAGGCGGCAAGAGTCTAATTTGAATTAAATGTATCTCGAGCACATGGTGTTCATGTTGTCTGGAATTTTCATTTTAATTCATTCGTCATGAGGAAAAAGACTACGGAACGTCACAAATCTATCAACACTTTTCGGGTGAGCCGCTTTATTAAAAAATTCAGACAATTTATACAGAGTTATAACATAAGTTGTTTTACTACAGTTCAAAGGGGAACAGGAACGACGAAAATCCATCGTCGTCAATGCCGCTGTCAATCTTCGCGATGGTCTACATTATGTGGAAGGTCAATATGAGGAGGATTCCTCACAATTGTACAAGGTAATCATCGACATTGTCATGATCCGGATGTTTATGAATGAAAGCCTTGTCAATAAGAAAAATGACTTTACTAAATTTCAGGCTATTTGTCATTGGACTGAATTGAATCAACATTCTGAATTTACGGCCTTGCTATCAGAAATTGGTCATGAAGTGAAGACTCTTCCACAAGTTCTTCATCAGAAAGATAGACTAGTTCCTCTTTTCGTTGACCGGATAAAGAGTTCTTCAATTCCTTATTTGGATGCTGTACTAGGGTGAGATATTTACTATTAACACATGGATAGGGTAGTTATTATGCATTTTTTACCAACTGTTCTCATATTGATGGTCTATATTATGAATTTGTACAGGTTAATTGATGCTATTGTGAGGGACCTGCAACAAGAATTTGTGTCCTCACTTCCCCTTACTCTGAATTCTATGACTGAGCTTATTTTGACATGTAATAGCGCCGACGTGGTTCAGATGTGTTTAAACAGTTACTCAAATTTACTAAAAAATCTACGTTCCAGTGTCATTAAAGACTTGGATCAATACTTGAAAATATTCAGTCAACTTTTGAGATCAACGGTGAAACCACACATTGTTGAAAATGCAGCCAAATGTTTTGAATTTGTCACTTCAAAAGCAGCCAAAGTTAATCCCATAAAATTTTTGGAAAAGCTTTATCGAATTCTTAACAAATCCCGTAAAAGTAATGTAAGTTATCTAACAAGAAAAAATTGTTTAAACAAATGTACTTTCTATTCTATGCAAGTACTTGATAATACATATCTCTTTTACTCTTTACTATGTATTACAAAACAGCTGGAAGATGGAATTGCAACATTGTTGTACACTATGATGACTTCTAAATCAGCATACCATCCAATCAACTTTTCTCACTGTTTGTGGTTCATTGAGAAAGTTCAAGAGAACGGATATGAAAAGTGGGAGACAATGATCTTATTCCTTGTCAAAAAGTTGAAAAATGTGCGTCCTGACGTATCCTGCGAATCAGTAAATTCATCTAGTTTATGGGCAGCTATTAAGGTATTTATACTTTGAGTCGACGTCTTTGACTTTTGTAAAGCAAGTATGTAATTGATTTTTTTATGCATATTTCTATACAGGACTCGTTTCTTCCAAATCTCTTTTCAACAAAATTCTCCTACTGTGTCCGAATTATTAATGCCATGATGATGAATTTTGGATCCAAGCTTCCTGTCCCTACTTCAATTTGCGAAGATCAAATGTTGGTGATACGACACATTGTAGATAATCCAGAGCTTTGGGCCGAGTCTTCAACTGTCAAAGCAGATTTGATGGATTTCGTCTGCATTTTAGTTAAATTTGACAAATTAGATTCCATTGTTCTTTCTCTGATAGAACGCTTAATTCCAACATTGGATAGACAGCAGTTGGTCACAATTGATTGCTTGTTACGGTCACACAAGGATAATTATTTAAAAATGATTCCAATATTTGGTCAAGCGTTTCGAAACCAAAAGTTTACCCAAGAAAATTCCTTTTCTCCCCTTATGTGGTACTCTGACATGCTTGTCGAGATGAACTGTGGCGTGGATTTGCCAACTGTTTACCTGAAGCATCCAACCAACCGATTTAATGGCATGTCCTTACCATGCTACTACTACCATAAAGACCATGCTCGACCATGTGTTAACATTTGTGACAGCATTGGATTTGAAGATATATTAACGCTCCATTGGTAAGATCATAGAAATCCATACATTTTAGTTCAATTTGTGACTCTGTTAAAAAATGTCATACAATATAACTACACTATTAATTATTACGAAATACTGCATTTTCATTTCAGTTCTGATTTCATCGAGGTTGCTGTGAAAAATCCAAATATTCTGAAGGAAGATCGAGAAGAAGAATATATAAGATATCTTCTTGTTCTAAAACAAGTAGATTTAAAGCAACATGTTTCACTTCAGAAAAGTATTCTGGAATTGCTACACTCTATTGTCTCCCTCGTTCTTCATCCTGGAGATGATTCCAAATTTAGCCAGTCGTTATTTTCAGTTCTATATATGACCCTAGAGGTTTTATCCGTAAATTGTAACGACAAAAGTGAGGTTTTGAATGCGATTCCCAAAAATGTCTTGGAACTTTTGCTGGACAATTGTATCATCCGAGATGACAATGTCCCAGGATTTTCCCTGTGGGCGTTGAAACTTGTGGATTTGCTACTATTTATTTTCTGTGAGAACGATAGTAACAAGTCAGACTTTCTTTCCCACGTCAAAATTTCTTCCAGGGATATTTTAAGATTGAGTGGAAATCTTTCAAGTGGTTTTAAAATGGTAAGTACAAATTACACTCATTTTGTATTCATCTGCTACTGAATAATGTACGTTTTTAAAGACTTTGTGAGAAGTATGGATACAAAATAATATAATTAACAATATCATTTTGCTTTTTCTAGGTTCGAACCTTGACATTATCCATTCTCCAAGTTCTTACGATGGATAACATTGACACTGAGTATAAAGGGATGAGTAGCATTTTTCAAACTGCACTCGAAAGTGAACTAAATGAATTTGATCTGATTAACATGGACCATGAGCCTAGTTATCATAAACTTGAACAATACATAAGACAAGTTGATGGACCCAAACTTGAAGTACTAATTTTTCAGTTACACACTTGTAATACTGAGCCTTAAATGAAACTGTCAGTAATTTGACTTGGCTTGTGATTAATTTTGAACAGGTCATGTTGAAGTACCTCCTAGGACTAATGTTTCAAAATAATACAAAAATATGGGAACGGATTGTCAACCTGGTTACACTAGTGTCGAAAAAACTCGGTTATAAATCTTTTTGGAATATCTTTTCTCCACGATTTACACTACTACATGTCTGTGATCATATTAAATCCTCAATTCTGGAAGATGACCTTACTACTGGTATTTTTTTCCCTCCATGTATATTTTTCACATGCAGCGTATTTGGGTGAAATTTTATGTATTACTTATATCAGTTTTGTCATATATGGAAATTTTATGATTTCAGACTTTCTCAGTAAAATAAAAGTAGTTACTTTTGGATTTATCGAATCCACTTCTCCGCCTGTCGGAAAGGAAGACAAATTGGATTTCACTAGTTATAAAATAAACATGTGGAAGATAATTTTAGCAATTGAACCACCTATTCCAATGTATATTCAAGAGGAGATTCTTCTTCGTGTTCATAATCTATATGCGTAAGTTTCGGTTTTAATGTCATACCTAAAGTCTCTTTGTACTGGCAGTATAGTTGTATGTTAATGATTTTTTATTATAGTATCACTGCCTCACCAAGGCCTTTCATCGGTGTCAAAAAGGATCCCAAGTCAAAATCAGCGCTATCGTATGTTTTGCTTTTGACAAGTTTTTGTCCTATTCAGTGCCTGAAGTTCAATCTTAAATTTTTAGGCATTGCCAGTTAAAGAATTAATGTGTATTTATTTATTTATATGTACCATATTTCAGGGTGCTTATACCAGCATTAGAAGTACTATATCAGTGTTCCAGTTCACAAGGGAATATAGATATTCAGAACATTTGTCTGAGTTTGTTGCCTGGCCCAAAAACTGTTCAAAAGCCAGTCATTGGTATCTTGAGATCTATATCACCAACAATCAACGACTTCATGTACGAGTTGATATTTATTTATGAGAGGAAAAACATGTACAACTAAAAAGGAATATTAAGTTACTATTAACTCGTAGCTGTATAAATAATATTTGTGTCAAATATTTATTTTAGGACAAAAATGGAAGATATTGGGGATGATCAGTGGTTGAGGAAGGTATATTTGATGTCATTTTCTGGGTCAGATGCCGACTTTATACCATCTGATAGAGGAATTTTTATCGACTTTATTTTAAGGTAGAAAAACTACTTTCCGTAATGGTACACTATCAAATATCAACAACTGTTACAGACTATAGTAGTAAGGAAAGTGTGATTATTATTTTGATAGGTTATTATTATCCTTGGACGCGGAGACTAAGGGTACATCAAGAGAACTCGTGAATAAGTTTCTATGTAACTGTAGTGAAGGAGAGGTTCGGAGTTATACATCGTACATTTTTGGAACTTTATCCCATTGGACAGGTATATAGAAACTTCAAATTTGTACAATGACAATGAATACTACTATCGTTTGATCGGATTTCAAAATTAACAAACATTAAACTATTCTAATCATTCAAAATCATTCAAAATTTCAGATTTACACCCCTTGCCTTTAAAAGCGATTATAGCTCATATTAACAATATCTCAAACATGCTCTCGTTGTGGAGGTATAGGTTTCCAAATTTAGCAACGGAGCTGATTACTTGGGTTTGTCACTTTGTCACGCTGGCAGAACAAGTTCAAGTGAGGGATGTAAAGGATCAAGATAGTGAAGCTGGGTTGGATGAAAATGTGATTCAGCACAGGAAAAAAGCCCTTATGACGGCTGGACGCTTGTGTGTCATAAAATTTTTCGAGCTATTCGAGTCCTTACCCATGAGCGAAGGAACTTTAGATTTGATTTTCGAAGCAATTATTTGGTCAAACAAGGAAAATTTTAAGACATACTCGTCCAATAGTGTCAGCTGGCTTCTGCAATTAATGATGATTTGGTCTAAAAGTCCAAGGTAATTTTATTCTTTCTCTATGGTATGGTTTCGTTTGTCTAATAATCAGCTTAATTTTTTAACCATCAAAATCCACATTGGTTGAAATATTGCATTTGACTTATTTCCAGATTTCATGTGCTTTTCCTGAAATGTCAAAATCAATCTCCTGAGACTACTGTCATGCACAAAATGTTTGACATATTCGACTCAAAGTTTTTAAAGTCTAAGCCACGTCTTCATTTAATTGAAATTGTGTCCAACCTTGTGGATGACAATGTTGAGGATGAAATGGATGTTGAGGATGAAATGGATGTTGAGGATGAAATGGATGTTGATGATGAAGAGAAACCTCCTGTGGAGCCAATCCCGTGTCAAGAATGCTTGCCTATTGAAATGAAGGGTACACTAAATACTTGTCTCCGTCGCTGATTGTGCTCTAATACCACAATAAGTTTTCTATACAACTAATGCAATGTATTCTTTTATTTTTTTAAGATGAACGACTAGGTGTTTCTATTGTGTTAAGTGGACGTGACAAGTTGCTCAATGTCATAGCTGATAAAGCATTTTTTCAGGATGCTGTGACCTTTCAAAATGCTGTCGAAAAATATACGAAGTTCTTACGATTATTTGCACAACATTCAAGTGATCAAAAAATCAATGAAAGTATTTGTTCTGCAGTTATTGAGATTTTACCAAAATTTAGAAACAAACATTCTGAGTTGATTGGATTGTTTGAGCTTGTGGGCGAGTTACTAACTCCCTTCCAACCCAAAGACTCTATTGTCGTGTAAGATTTTCAACAACATACTGAGAACAAACTACTACTCAAAGGAATACTAATTTTTATACATGTATTCTTTTTTTAATAGAAAATTGGGAACTTGTTTAGTATGGACATGTGGGAAAGGGCCTAGGGAGGCTCTGTGTCAAGCAATTGTGACTGCCATGAAGAATAAGACTCATGCACAAGTCATTCAAAACTTGAATGCCTACACGAAGAGTGTGTCTGATGAACCAGATTTTAAGAGACGCCAAAAAGCATTTGAGAAATTGAATGTTGTTATTGGAAAGTGTGATCATTTCAAAACTGTCTTATTCAGTATTCTTACATCCACGTGCTTCCATTTTCTGACCCATGTATGATT
>WJFB01002811.1:0-16516 GCA_009870185.1 Pygmarrhopalites habei
TGTCTGACCTGTATAAAGATGCCCCTGGTGACCGTTTGCACAACATTTCCGGGTATTGTTTGGACAAACACAAGAGCTGACATGACGAGGCTTCTGGTCATAGTAGTGAATTCCATGTTTTTTATTATTTGGCTGAGATCCAATGCAAAGTGTTGGCAGCCTATATAATTTACATGTATTTTTAGCCATTTTCAAAGACCCACCATTTCTGCAAATGGAAAAAAATGGAATTCATTAACAGTGGAGGACGTCCATGAGACAGGCTTTCTGAAATGCCAACTCAATATCCTGTAATGTTGTGCAAACAGTTTTTATGATTGTTTGAAATTTAGCCCAGATAGAGACCAAGAACAGTAGAGTCCTTGGAGGGAGAATATAAATGTGGGTTTAAACAGTTTAAACGAGTAAAGGGTTCGTTGAAGAATGGGTGTCTAAAATGGGAAACTTTACAGTATGTAACTAAATTATAAGGCCACCCACATTTTTCAAAATTTCAAGAGTATGCTTCATTATTTCAAGGGGTTCGTATACTCCCATAGACGACGTACGTATGGCGATGAAATGTCCCTACTACGATCGCTGTTGAATATGTTTTGAGCTCACGACATAGGCAACAGTGTAAACCCATTGTAACCAAATTATAAGGCCACTTGAGCGAACCTAAACCTACGACGAGTTATTTATAGTTTGCTTGAGTAAACATTAAAAATATAGAAACAAAACTAACATGTGTCTATCGGGACACCAGAAAAACAAGAAAATGTGTCTCATTCACTTGAGAATTGTCATTCGTCGCGATGCCTCGTGGAGGTTTGCTTTCCTCATTTGAGCAGGGGCAAATCTCCGCCTTTGCAGCAGCGGGAATGTCACAGCGACAGATTTCAGAGAAGATTAGTCGTTCCAGGTGTGTTGTGCAAAACTACCTGTCTCAGCCGGAGGCATACGGTGCACTACGGGGAAATGCGGGACGTCCAAAGGTGCTGTCCGATAGAAACGGGCGTTTAATTGGGAGACTTGCGGGAACCGGGGACTATTCGGTCAGAGAAATTCAGACGGAAATTACACAAGAAGTGTGTCACATGACCGTCTACAGAACCCTGAAGGCAAATGAAAACCTGGAGTTCACGAAAATGAAGAAAAAACCACCATTAAAGCCACAACACAAAGAGGCTCGTCTAGAGTTTGCACGTGAGCACATGACCTTTGACAAGGAATGGCAAAAAATTGTGTTCAGTGATGAAAAGAAGTTTAACTTGGATGGTCCCGATGGCTGGGCTAGCTACTGGCATGACCTCCGAAAAGAAAAGAAAATTTTTTCACAACGCCAGCAAGGTAAATGACTTGTTTGTCAAAAGTTTCCACAACTAGCTTTCTCTCTGAATTTTGTTTTTCCATAGGGGGTGGCTCTGTGATGATGTGGGGTGCTTTCGGTTACTACGGAAAGTCTGAACTTGTTCCTATCCACGGGAGAATGGATTCCTCAGAGTACCAGAAGGTCCTGGCCGCCAGCCTGCTTCGCCAGGGACCACAAATCGGAGGCAGAGGGTGGATTTTTCAACAGGACAATGCCAGCGTCCACAGATCCCGGTCAACCCGGGACTTTCTCCAATCAAAAAATGTCCGAATTCTACCCTGGCCAGCAAGAAGCCCGGACCTGAACCCTATTGAGAACGTGTGGGGTATTCTAGCACGGGCAGTTTACCCACATGGTCGCCAGTATCAGAGCAGAGCCGAACTGGAGAAAGCCATTCATGATGAATGGGAGAAAGTACCTCTTGAGATCCTCCAAAACTTGACTTTCTCTATGAAAAACAGGATTTTTGCGACAATCAAAGCTCACGGGGGCCCCACGAAATATTAGTAGCTGATTATTTTGTTGGGGGTCACCTCAATGTATTACAAACAGAATCCGGCCTTATAATTTTGATACAATGGGTTTTAATTATTATTGATGTCGTTTGCTGTAATGGACATTCTTTGCTTTCATAGTAAGGTTATTATATCACAATATGTGTGTAGTTTCTTGCGTTATAATGGTCCCTTGAAATAAAAAACCATACTCTTGAAATTTTGAAAAATGTGGGTGGCCTTATAATTTAGTTACATACTGTAGTCTAGAATGGACTGGTTTTCTCATTCCCTAGCTTAATTGATATTACAAGTCGATTGACAGGAATGGAATGAGGAGAGAACCAATCAAAATTCAGGAACTTGGACTCAATTATTGACAAACTAATCATCCAAACCTTGGTCTCCTTTACTTATTACGTAATGTTCTCAACACGTCAATATAAAGACAATGAAATGAAATATGGGAAAAGCTTTTTGTTTTTGGTCCACCAAAATTTCAGGCCGAGGCACAAATGTACACTTGTCCAATCAATGTAAAGTTCCCTATAACCTCATTCTATTGCGCCATTAATTTACACCACTAATGCTCCGGTCAGAACGGAAAGGTCCAAAATTTGTTCTATAATAGAAGTTCTATTATAGAACTTCTATTCTGAACCAATTCCCTTCCTGAACCAAAACGGACGGTTCGGAACCGTTAGCTGAAATTACTTAATGACCCGCTGCGGCATGGCATTAAGAACTGACAAGAACTTCCCAGTACTACCAATAAGAATCCGTTACAAAATTTTCAATTACACAAACACACACGCTCCACCAGTATAAATCCTTTGAATGAGGATATTTAGGTAAGTATCAACATTAAAAATTTGATGTACACAAGTAGTGAGACTATTGACTAAACTGGGAACCGGAATCGAAAAGATCGGGCCGTAAATTCGGAATCCATACATAAGTGGAGAGGGAGATAGTCAATAAACGAGAGTACAAGACAGGAAAGTAAAGATGTGCAGAAGGGCTTGTCACGTGACTCACAATTTATGGCTCACAAAACGTTTATTCTGTTCCTCCAGTCGAGCAACACGACGAGTCACCATTAAATTAGGGAGGACCGATGGACGTGGTGTATTACAAAGTGTACCTTCCTAAATCCTTGGAATCCAACCAGAAAATTTCTGGCAGAAACATGTACTTGAAAATTCCAATCTGAACTGCACAGCCAAACCGAATTTTTATGTTTTTAAAAAAAATGAGATGTCACTCCACGTTCAAATTATGAAAAAAAACTTGCTCGAAGATGGATGAACACTTTTCACAATACAAGTTAATAATTGTCCCAAATTGGAGACTTGGAAATTAAATGTCAATCACGTTGACATTTCTAATGACTATTGGGTCAATAATATTGGCTATGAAAGTTGAGGAGAATTTAATTGATGGCGACACATCCATGTCTAGCAAATCATTAAAATTGTATTATTTAATTAATGGTTGTTAGCGGAAAGTCCTTCCGGGCTTTTTCTTCCGTGACGCGACTCCTGTCCTTTATGAACCACAAAGGAAAGAGAGAACATTTCTCTCAGAAATATGTCTTGTCATTTCAAGAATTGCAGTCAAGCTCACAGGTACAAATTCAGTCCAAAGGACCTCACATTCTATGCACTTCAAAGTGCCTTTAGTCTAAGGGTCCTTCACTCTGAAGAGTTCAATCCAAATTTTAGACTCCAAAATTTGGAGAAAGTTGAAAACATGAAAATTCCCGTCTACTCATTTCTATTCCCTTTACACACTCTTAACTCTGGGTTAAAGTTCTCGACGGCAAACTTGATTTCCCACTCATGTGTATGAAATTTTCACCCATTCTTACTCACGCGAGTAGGAATATTGACATTCAAAGAGTGTAAACTCATTTTCCACCAGGAAGTTAATTTTTCATTTTTCACTCCAGAGAGTAAAGTTTTCCTCTCCGAGTAAAAAATTTACTCGTGATGGGTGGATTTTTTTTCTGTGGTCCGCCGCCGAAATTCGCACGAGTTTCCAATTTTATTTCTTTGGCTTTTGGAAGAAAGAAATATTGGGAAACTATTTTGATCAATTTGTACACAAATGAGTACTGTTGAAGGAGATTCCTCCCGTATCAGGTAAGTAATTATATATAATTATGTTTCTGCTGTAATTTTTAAATAGGATGCAAAAGTAGTTCAAGATTTTGTGTGCTGAAAGTTTTCACCGAGATAAAATTATTTTGAGTCATTTTGACCATTTTGACTTATTTAGACTTATTATTAATCTCTTCCGTTTATTTTGTGACACCAGTTACCTGTAATTCTTGTCTTTAGTGTCCGTGTGACATTACAATGGATGAGTTTACAATTATCCAGCTTCAACAAGCTTCCTGTAAAAATTATGTGGATTTATTTAAAGGTAACCCTTTTTCTATAAATGTCATCAACTTAACAATAGTGTGGTTCATGGTGAGTATGGCTACATTAAAACTTTAGTTTTAATTTAGCTTCTACTTTTTTACAAGTAAAAATACAAAATAATTATTTGTGTGTGTGTGTATAAACATGAAATATTGTCTTTTCAACAGAAAATGACATTGATGAGACTGTTTTTCGAACTCTGACCTTGGAGGATCTACGAATTCTACTTCCTGGCAAACTTGGACCACAGAAAAAAATCTTTCTGAAAGTATGTGAGCTGCAGTCAGTCAACCAGCAGTATGGGAATTCCTTCATTCAACACGGATCCAGGGAAAATACAAATCAACTAATGGACGTGGAAATACTTCAGAGTACCAAAAATGGAAATAATTCAACTGGACAACCTTCAACATCAGCAGGGGTATTAATTGATATTAGATGTTTTAAATGTACTTTTACTACTCATTCAGAAGAAGATTATTGGAAGCATTTAAAATATGTACATGATGTAACAATTCATACTACTTACTTTGTGTATATGAATTGCGGAGTTCATTTTAATATAGCAAAAAGATTTAGGAGTCACGTTTCATGCTGTCAACGTAAAAATATTACTATAGACCATAATGTACTAGAAAATTGGTCAACAAAAGATTCTCCTAGTAGTATTAGTGGCATTACTGTGAGTTCAAATGTGCTACAGAATGCACTCGTTATGCAGCAAAGTAGTCAAATTGATCTTCAGTTATCGGCAGGTAAATTAGTGTCACAGATTTTGTCCAATGGTAGAATTCCATTTTCGTTTTTAAAAAGCATTACTCACACTTTAGATACTTTTATCGGGAACATACTTAATGAAATTCATTCCAAGTTAAAAATCGATATTCATGACTCAAATTTAAGGGAATTACGATTCCCATTTAAAGAAGTAGACACACACACAAAATTGGAAAAGTTTTTAAAAAAGAATGGATACTTGGTAGAACCTGTAGAGGTAAAACTAAATGAGTCAGACCAATGGAGTACAACAGCAGAACAGATAGATAAAGTTGTTCAACAGAAAACTACGGACATTTTGTACTACGTCCCAATTAAATCATCATTACACAAAATTCATCAACTACCTGGTAATATAAAGTGCATAATAAAGAGTAAGCATTGTTATAACACTGTTGGAGTGTTGTCGTCTTTTCGAGATGGCAAATATTATTATAAGTCAAAAAATTTCTTTGTCAACATTCTAGTTTACTATGATGAAGTAGAATTATGTAATCCAGTGGGATCCTCTTCCTCCGTACACAAATTAGGAATGACTTATTTTATAATTTTAGATTTTCCATCTTACTTACATTCTCGTCTTGATAATATATATCTAATACAAGTTACAAAATATCAGCACATTAAAAAATATGGCATAAACAAATGCTTTAACACATTAGTAAAAGAGTTACAGCAATTGTGGAATAGTGGGATTGAAATTGATACTCCAGAATTTCGTCGTGTTGTTAAAGTACGAATGTATCAATTGACAGGTGATAATTTAGGTATTCAGACCTTACTAGGATTTTCTGATGTATTTGTTTCGAATTATTACTGTCGATTTTGTAAGGAGAAAAGAGAAAATGCCAAAGAGTCAAGTAGAATATCTTCAGCTGAATTGAGGGGTAGAATTAATTTTTGGACAGATTTAGATAAAACTAGAGTAAAATTTGATTCCATTTTCAACCAGTTGAGTTATTTTCATGTGACCGAGAATTTTTGTCCAGACTTGTTTCATGACATTTTGGAAGGCGTTGCATTATTTGATATCAAATTAGTTTTGACATGGGCAGTTAAAAACAAATTAATATCAGTCAGTAAAATTAATAGAAGAATTTCAACTTTTTTTATGGACCGTATCAGGGAAACAAACCAAAACCAAATTTCACGTCTAAACCGGAAATTAAATTTAAATCAACAGGGAGTGAAACAAATGTTCTTTTAAATTGCTTCCCTTTCCTTTTTGGAGATTTATTTGACACAAATTGTGAATACTGAAACTTAATTAAACTTTTACTGGAAATTATGAGAATAGTCATGTCACCAACAATATCCTGTCAGGCAATACCATACTTTAAGTTTCTTGTCCACCGTCATAATGATTTGTATTGTAGTCTCAGTGGTACATACTTAAAACCTAAGCATCATTTTCTTACCCATTACGGCGATGCAATAATAAAACTAGGACCTCTAAAACTTATTGGGCCATGAGATTTGAGTCAAAACATAGACTAGCCAAAACTATTGCAAAAAATATGTCTAATTTTAGAAATGTGTGTAAATCTGTTTGTAATCGAATGCTTATTAATTTCTCCCATTATTTATTAAATTACCAAAGTACTGTGAGTGACATTGAATGCTCCGAAGCAATACGTATCCTTGACTCCAAATGTGACATAGACATTCAACATACGTGTAGTAATGGTTCTGATTATATTTTACACTTTCATTCGATTATCGTTCATGGATTTGAAATGAATAAAAATCAAATGCTAGTTACTACATGGGAAAATGATCCTGAATTTGGAAAAGTTGTAAATATTTTTACTGATAACAATAATTTTTAAGTGAAAGTTCGCTTGTACTCTGTTGCATACTTTTGCGGTCAGTATCAATCGTTTGTTGTTAATAGTACAGACCTGGAAAAAATTTTTAATGTTAAGGATTTAGAGTATTTGGTCAAAATATTCATTTCCGTGAATTTTTCAAATGACAATAATATAAATGTGAGTGACGAATTGAAAATAAATTTTCTTATTTTCAGAAATGTTGGCAATGGATCTTTATTATTATCAAATCGTATTAATTCGCGGTTAACCAACTCGACAACAAGTCTGTACATTCAAAAGTGGACAACTGTGGTACTTACTGACATATTCATAATATATCTTATGTTTGTAGTGATACTCAAATAATTAAGAAATGTGACAATTTATCACATATAAATAATATTTTTGTCAAGGCCCTCCAGTCCATTTGTCAACAGAATAGTGATTTCCTGGAGAATGTGTCGGATCCCAAACACGTGCTTCCTAATACAAAGTACTTACACATCAGCAGCAGTGTTGTATCAAAGATAGTAGAAATGTACACGTTGAGGTAATATATATACATTTCATACACGACATCAATTTTAAACTACATAATTTTTAGACAATGTGTGTGTGTTCCTTTTCCTTACTATAATCTATCAATGTGTGTGTAGTCCTGGAGCTGATGTTCTTGATTTGTGGGCCACAACATTCCATACTCTCATGCCATGCATCCCTAAAGAAGCCATGTATTACTCTGGAGTAGATCGTTCAAAGGGATATATTGTTGATCGCATAAAATACCTACGATAGAAATTAACTAATACTCACGCTGCAAAGCGAGCAAAGAAGTCGGTCGGAGAGCCACTCAAAGCTAAAGGTGTCATGTTTATTATAAATATATAAACTAAAAATTTTTACATCGAACAATTCTTCAAATGTTACAAAAATAATTTTATGTAATTTATGTTCCGATTCTCACTTTTAAAGCTATAGGTCAAGAAATTCCGCAGGAAGAAATGAATACTATTAAACGTTGGCTACAACTTAATCAAGGGTCGGAAATGAAGGTCAGGGAATGTATGAGTCAAACTAGAGCCCTTAGAAGGATGGAGATTGAATTGGTGGAATTTTCCCTGTCCAGCTTTATTGATTCTTGGCCCCGCCTCTTCGACTTTCCGGCGATGGTGTTATTTTTAAAAACAAAATTTTTATCAGCCACTTTAAAGATATAATTATGTGCAAGTACAGAATGTCATGTTTTTGCATATAGATTGATGAGGAGTTCCATTTACTGTTTCCCGATGCACAAGATTTTATGGAGTTGTGACCTCCGATTGCTCGTGTGATTTTTCCATACGTAGTACAGAGGAACTCTGTTCCAGAATTTTTACGACAAAGTCAATCCACTGTCCATAGTTTCAGTATGGAAGCACTGATAAATTTTAACAATTGAATAATAATGTTCCCTTACATTGCATTTAAAATACGACATTTCCATCCTAAAATGATTTCCTAATTTGTTTGTAGGTTACATGGAGACCTTTTCGCTTCTTTTGTTGCCATGTATTATTTCTGCTGGCAAGACCACACTAAGGGAAGTAAATGCAAAAACATTATTCTGCATTAGACCTGGACTGGAATCCTCTCGATACTTTATTACCTTCCAGAAGGTAAGAATACTTAACACAAAAAATTTGTGTGTAGTACATCATGGACAAATTATGGAATTTATATTTAGAGAGAAAGACACACATTTACAACTTACATTTTCATGAAAATATTATGTTCCAACTTGCAGCAAAATTTTGACGCTGAACGTGTGATGAATGATTCGAGGGCTCAACCATTCGCTATTTGGGTAAAAGGTCAAGGTGACCACCTGTACGACCAGTGTTTTGTCATGATGGAGAAAAAGTTAATTCCCTGTCCTTCACCTGTCAAATTTATTGACATTTGTTTTAAACTATTTTACATTTTGAACTTACAATTTCCAAGCCAATGCAAGAACGTGTGGAATTTTCTCGGAAATGTATTGTATGAATCTGAGCCGGGTGGAAAAATTTCCACAGCGAGTGCGAAGGCTCTCGAAGCTTATTTGGAGCGTAGCGCGGAGTCAGACAAAATATTGTAAAGGCTTCTACATGTTTTACAATTAAGTTGAACCAAGAATAAGCTGTTGCAATACTTGGGAAAGTTGAATAAACAGGAAATAAAATTATATAATTTTTGTTACATTTACGTTTCATGTCAACACCTCATGTTCTATCATTTTATACTGAAATTTTAAAAGCCAACTCATTTGGTAGTACGACAAATATTTGTAAACATGTCCTAGTCATTCACAATATGCAAAAAATCGTTTTTTAAAAACCATTTCACTGAAATGCCTTCAGTAAAACTTTAAATCAGTCTCCAAACTGCTGCTAGTTATTTTAATTCACTGTCATATAATTTTTAGCAACAACTACAATGAGCGTGAATTTGTAATCCAAACACCATTTTTCACGATGCAATGTTCTTTGCCTACCATGATTATATATCGCTTTCATTATCTCACAGTTTTGGCACACATATATTTCTAATTGTCCTTAAAATTTAAAAGATTCATTAATCATACTTCATGGATGTTTCTTAAAATGATGATTATAATGGAAAATGATACTACGATGTCCTTTTCCTTTACTAAAAATGAAAAATGAATTATAGACCTATTTTTTAATTTGTGACACTTAAATGTCTTTAGTCACAATAATTGCATCATAATTAATTAATTAAAACCTAGTTACATACGAGAACATCCCGCACTCAGTCAAAAAAAACTTTTCCACTCTGCAGTAGAAAACTACACCTGCGAGTGAAAAAATTTGTACTCTCGCCCGAGTAGAAACTTTCTGCTCCTCGTTCACTGTCCGTGGGCGCTGCCTAAGAGTTAAAAATTTTACACTCCAGAGTAAGAATTTTACAGTATCAGATTAAGAGTGCAGACTAATTAAATTTGAGTCCAGAGTGACCCAAATTTGTGTTCCCGAGCTTGACTGAATCCCATCAGCTAATGTAATAAATGTGTAAGCTATACCTAGGAAATCAACTTGGAGGTACAACGAATTTGGTTGGTTTAGCTCAAAACCAGACATTCTACTTGTAGTAAAATTTACCAGTCTTGTACAAAGTCACAGAGTGGAAAATAGTATTTTCAAAATACAAACGTATCCTCAGCAAAGTCTACAAAACTTTCTCCTGCTTTTCCCTCTGCGTCACTTTATGCAGTACTTAGTTTAGTTTTCCTGTACTAGCACACACAATTATGTTGAGGAAGAATTCAGTCCACATTTTTGGTCAGTTTGTCAACTACGGTTTCCATCTTGGGTACTGGCCATATTTTTTCTCTAAATCAGAGGGGAAATTCAAATTTTGATTCATCTGAGCTTAAAAAGTGTTTATTTGTCTTCCACCTTTGTTACCAAGTCTTGTACACAGTTTACTTGGGACTCCGCGTAGCAGAAGTATTTTTGGACGATGGGACAAAAACGATAGTGGACAAAGCCACTGTCTTGTCCTTAGCATCAACTTTTGTTCTCAACTTTACAAATTCTTGGATCACCCTCTCGAATTACGGACACCTCCATCACATCTTCAACACTCTCCTGTCAACCTCATTCAGACTCACTCGTAAGTATTCTTTTGTTACTGGGGTCCCTTGGTTTATTCCAGTCTGTCAAACTGCAGGGAGACTTGGAAAAGGTCACGAATCCGTACCAGTTTTGGTTGATCAGCCAGTGGGTGAGCTGAATGAGTGATTTAATTTGTTTCAGACACACATGGACTTCCCAGGGACGACCCGGAAGGGAAAATTTCTGGATTTTTGAAGAAAATAATTTCGTTCACATTTCTAAGTCATTTCTTGAGATCCTTGGGAGTTTTGAAGAAACCAAAAACTATGGAATTTTTGTCATCCCTTCTGTCCAATCCCAAAGAATTGCCATTTCCCCTCAAATTTTCTTTAGCACTCTTGCAATTCGTAATTGTAAATTTTACAGGATTCTCACTCATTTGGCACTTTATGACCGTTCTTTGCTTCGTCAGTGCAATCCTCTCTATTCAGCGAGGACTTGTGTAAGTTTTAAAAGTTCCTCTTTTTAGAAGAATCTTTTCATATGTGAGAATTGAATTTAAATAGAAATCTTTTGTATAGTAGGTTCAAACCAGACAGGAGTGGTCGTGTAGGGAAAGAAGGGAAATGGTTTGCTTCCCTTTACAATTCGTACAATCAATTGAATGTCCTTCAACAACTATTTCATTCTACGTACTCAACTGTCACACTCTCCCTACAACTCATATGCCTTGTCCAGATATTAACGTGTAATTTTGTAGGAGTTGTCATCAAATCCCCAGCAAACTACTTCCGAGGTATGATGGTGACCTTTATCTTGTTCATAGCATTCAATCGATTTGCTGATCTTCATGATGAGTCTGAAAGGATGTTGGAGTCTTGGAAGAATGGACGGGATTGTTCGACGTGGTTCCGAAAATTCAGGAACTCTGCTCGTCCGCTGAATATTCGGATGGGGGATTTCTTTTTCGTGGACAAAGGCCTTGTCCTCACAACCCTCGCAATTATTCTGAATAATTCAGTCACTCTCATTGTCACTTACAAGAATAGAGTTGGTGGAAGTTGAATGAATGGAAGGGAGAGTCGACAGAGAAAAAACTCAACCAGCGCAGAATTGGACAATTGAAAGGTATGACCCTAAATCCATTCAACTGGACATATTGAATTTCAATAATTGAAATGAACAGTTGACGGTACGCGATGTGGTTTGTGTGTTTTGATGACAATATTTTATTTTATTTTTGACATGACTCATTCAGCATAAAATGAATAAAATTTGAATTAGCAAGATGTGTTGTGTAGTTGTCATGAAGGGCAATCTGAAATACGGTCCTATTCTTTTGCATTGCCTTTTTTACCCTCAATGTCCAATGGACATTGTCTATCCATACAAAAGTGTCTTGGACTTTCTCATCAAAAATTGCATACTTTCCTTTAAAGGATTGACACAAAATATTCTTTCACGTCATAATTCTTTTGCACTGTTTTTTTTACCCTCAATGTCCAATGGACATTGTCTATCCATACAAAAGTGTCTTGGACTTTCTCATCAAAAATTGCATACTTTCCTTTAAAGGATTGACACAAAATATTCTTTCACGTCATGCATAGAGAAATGTATTAAGTATGTGTGGGGCTATATGGATTACATAAATGTTGTGGACATCCTGAAGCCACATCCTACTCTTTAATTGCAATTAACGATCTTTCTTCTACCGTTCTACCCCACAGTTAGAATACACAATAAAAATCTCAGCCTTCTGTCGCCCTTGGTCGAAGCGCGACGGATATGAACTGTGGCCAAATATTTTTCTTTGCACATTTTGTTGTCTGCGATTGTCGTGAAAAGTGTTGTAATTTTGACACTTTGACTCAAAATTGGATTGCTAATTAATATGGAGATTTCATAGGAGTTGAAGGTAATAAATATATAATAGGTTAACTTTACTCTCTCATATTTTGTTGTTGTTTTAAACTATCTTAAAAACATTATCCTTATTTACTTTTCTATTTCAAAGGTTCTGAAAGGACAAAAATGGATTCTGATCCCCAGACTGACCCTCAAAAATGTTCCAATTGTTGTTCATTATTTGTGGCAGAAGGGAAAGAGTCAGTCGAAGATACAATTGTCCGTGAAATCATTGTAGACCCGAATGTCATCAAGGGTCCTGTCGATTTTCGGACTGCATTCTTTATGCTCCCATCATCATCTCCACTCAACAACAAGAATAGGACAGCACCAACAAGAGGAAGAGGGTCGAATACAGTTAAAATTCAATATGTCCTTTCAACTATTTACAAATTAAACAACAAAAACTTTGAAGAAGAAGATATTACTCTGTGTATTCGTTGCTCAAAAGCATTGACAGTTTTGTACAATGCATACGTCGAATTTCACGAACTTCGTCATATGGACTCAACCCTACAAGGAATAATTTGTCCAGAAAAATCTCGTCCTAGACCTGTCCCAAAGTCAAATAAGTTAACCGACAACAACAAAAACATTCTGTCAAACAATACATTCTCATTAGAACAGTATCAACCAAAAATAAAATTGTCCAGACTGAAAATAATTGACGTTAATCTAGTGGACAATTCTCCAGTCTTTATTGAAGCCCCTTCAAACTCTATAGAGATGGTCAATTCAGATAATGATTTTTCTACGGACTTTGACGAGACTCAGGATGATGACTTTCAAATTAAGGAGGAGGAAGTCGAACAAGACTTGTCATCAGAATCAGATTCAAGTAACAATAATAATTCTAAAATGCTTTTAAACTAAATACTGTAATGAATACTTACGTAATTTTGTTTTTGAAAAAATATAGAAGAAGTGGATGAAGATGATGATCCATTAAAACTCTGTGAAATTGTGCTGCCACAGAAAAGAGCCAAAAGGGGAATATATGCAAAATTTGCCCCATCCCAAACCTCCACAACATGTCCAAATTGTCAAGCCCCTTTTCAAACAGCCCGTAAATTGATTGACCATTTACTCTCTGTCCACTCTGAGTCTCGTACAGTTTGTCCCATTTGTCAGGAATCCAAATCGGACATGAGAAGACATTTGAAAGAACATGTTGAAGCCAAACCTCATAACTGTAACTTGTGTCAACCTCAAACTACTTATCGGACAAGATATGATCTAGAAAAACATTGTAAGGCTCACTGGAACAAAACCAAAAAGATTGAGTGTCCCTATGTTAACTGTCCCTTGGCCCCTTCGTCTACGTCATCCTGGTCCACCACGTCCAAAGAAAAAATGAAAGGACATTGGTTGGAATTTCACCGAGCAACTCATTGTTGTATCATCTGTTTCAAATCTCAAAAGAGTCCAAAAGCCCTGGAAAATCATTATAAGGAGGAACATCCTGGACAGATTCCATTCCAGTGTCATATCTGTTTTAAAATAATGGTTTCAGCCAGAACCCTCAAGAAACACATGTCCCTTCACAAGACGAAACCATTTCAGTGTCCAAGTTGCAAGGAAAGGTTTCCTTTTGACCAAAAAGAATTTTATGAGAATCATTTGGCAGAGTGTAGAGGTTCAAAAAGAGCCAATTGTACAATTTGTGGACTCTCTTGTAGTACATACCTCAATTTGTACGAACATCTCAAGTCTCACGAAGGGACACTTCCTTGTTCTTACTGCGACCTGGCCTTTCCAAATCAACAAAAATTGGACCGACATTTTACAGTTCGTCATGGGGCTGGGATCAAGAAATCCCACATTTGCCAACTGTGTCAAAAACGTTTTCATACACCATGCAAATTGAAGGCTCATCTGAGGTCGCATACAAAAGAGAAACCCTTTGTTTGTGATGTGTGCGGAAAGTCCTTTGGATTGGCAAATACACTCAACCAACATCTTCTCATTCATACTAAGTCAGAGGACAGACCCTTCAAGTGCTCCTATGATGGTTGTACGAAAGCTTTCAATCGAGCTGAACTTGTACAATATCATGTGAGCCATGTCCACCACGGAATTAAAGAACATTTATGTTTTTCATGTGGCAAGTCTTTCGCTCAAAAACTTTCTCTGAGGAAACATATGGAACAGCAACATCCTGAAAATGAATGAACAAGAAAGTTTTTAAAAAATTCAATTCCGTTACCTAAACACACACACACACACTACAACATTTTTAAAAATGTATATTATGTACTACTAATTGTCGTAAAAATTGAGACAGTATTTTGTATGCATGTCTTTTATATGAAATTTGTTTACTTTTTTATATAATCTTTGTTACACGTATAAATGTAATACAAATAAAATCAGATCACTGTTTCTGAGCCTGCCAAAGAATAAATTTGGGAATATAATTTCGTTTTGCTCCCATTTTGGTTCATACTAAACAAGGCTTCCCTGTCGAGGACACACACACACACAATTTTTGCAAAGAATGAGAAAAGACTTGATATTTTTATACTGAACTGCGACAGAATTGCTGTGGTTGCACACATGACACATAATCTAAACTAAGTCCTTTTATTTGCAAATATTTTGTCTGAAAGTTAACTACAAGTAGCCAAGATTTGCAATGGCTTTTTCTTCAGTGCTTTTCATCTTTGTTCTCGTGGGCTCATTGGAAATTCATTTTTCTGATGCCTCCGTGAAGAATGTGAGCTGTAGGAAGATTTATATTATGTATTAGATTTGTTACTGTTTGTACTAAAAGTCCATATAATAAATAATAAAAACAAGTGTGTGTGTAGGCTTTTACGAAAGATGTGAAAGAACCAAAAACATTCCCTGCTGACCCAGAAGCCGAGTCCTTATTCTCTTTGGGCAATTTTTTACACACTTTTGGCAAAGTATGGAGGTCAGAGGTCCCCGAGATTGACACCATGACTGTCAATTTCTTCACATCGGAATTACTCTCCAAGAAAAATGATTGTAAATGGACAAGAAGAGATGAGAAAAGTTGGGAAGATGGACTCCAACGGATCAGAGGTCATTTTGAGAGTCAAAAAGGGGAAGGAGAGACGACTTTGGCAGAGGGAAAAGATTTGTTTTCCTTATCTGAATATAAAGACAAAGTCAATTTGTCCGAGTTGGCCAACTACACTCTAACAATGATGAACAATTTCCAAACTTTTATCAATGCTTTCGACTATGATGCAGATTCGGATTTTGTACTTATATTGACTCACCTCCAATTGAGATAAAACGACAATCTCTGTACAATCTTGATACGGAAGTCTCTTTAGAGAACCCCATCCCACCCCAATATTGTAAACACCCGTCAATGACCTCTCGGAGTAGTCGACCTGTCTTCAACTTGGCCATGGATCCCAGTCTTGTAACATTCTTCCCCTCATAGTACAAATCTAAAAGATTTTTACATCATATTTTAGGGGATGGAAAATAATTTTACAAAAAAAAATGAAAATATAATCGTTGCTTGTTGTTACCAACTGTACGGTAGACAAGTGCATGAAGAGCCTCCACTTCCGTTACCATTTCAGCTAGTCGGAACTTCCGACTCGGAAGTGAACAACTTGATTGTCTAAAATAGATTTTCCAAAAGTTTTCCTCTGTCTCGTATAATTTATAGTCTGTGCTATAATCGAGTCCATGGGTTGGAGCATTTGTAAACAAGCTGCTAGTCTCTCTTCTTGAAACAGTCTAACAAAAAAAATATATAAATATATTTTAAAATGGACGGAGAGAAGAAATAGCATTAATTAAAATATGACAATGTTACTCACAACATTTGGTATTTGAATCCAGCACCTAACAAAAACCATTCGAAAAAAAATTACAAAAGTATTGTAATACAGAAATAATTTTAGACAATTGTGTACCATTTGTACCTTCATCCCCAATAATATTTCCCAGTGGGACTCGGACATTGTCAAAACGGATACTAGCTGTGTCTGAACCAGTGATGGACCAATGGAAATTTCCAATTTGGAAATTACGGGAATCACGGAAATCATGATTTCTAATCGGAAATCACGTGGGATATTTTGCTGATTTTCTATAGCAATTTCACAATAAAAATTTGTATTTTCGAAGAAAAATTTCTAGCAATAATTTCAATTTCTTA
>WJFB01002812.1:0-16515 GCA_009870185.1 Pygmarrhopalites habei
GCCATGTTGTCTAAGGCTAGTCTCCGAAAATCAAATCTTGGACAAAATCCTCAAACATTTGATGAACGGGGTAGAGTCAAACCAACCTGGGATCCAAGTCCTTTCATTCCTATAGGGAAAAAGAATGCGTGGGAAGAAACTATGCCCAAGAGTGACTATTATAGATTAAAATATTTTGGTTGGTTATAAAAAAATCCAGTAGATTCAATACCTGTAATTAATTACCTACCACAAAAACAATTTCGTTCATAAACATGTAACATTTCTTGTAATGTTCAAAGTAAAATTATACAGGGTGGCCCAAAGTAGTCTGGATAACTTTCATGTCGAATAACTTTTGTAATTTTTCGAATTATTTCATGAAAATCATATTCCGGTGTAGACAAAGAGTTCGGAAATTGATCCACTTTTGGTCCCATGCAATTCGGTTGAAGGGCTAACCTACAGCCCGGGTTAAAATATGGTCAAAAATCGACAAACTTCAAAATTTTTCTTCGTTTTTCCGAATGTCTGAGGTTGCCCCGGACGTATCCGTTGATGAAAATTGACGAGAGATCTGTCCCGAGATGCCCAAAGACATGGTGGTTGAGGGACAGATAGACATGGGCTGATATCTTGACGTGTGTCCATGTGGCGAGGTCAGAACCACAAAAGTTCACATTTTTGAGAGTTGAAAAATCGTACTAAAATTATTAACCCGTCTCAAACTCATCATTTTCTTTTGTTCATATTTCTGGCATCCCTTGGAATTTTTTGATGAAATCAACGGTATTAGTATGGTAATGAGTTGGAGCATCTGGGACGCTGGTTGAACTTTCGAAAATGCCCGGATTTCTAATACCCCGCTTTTGGGGTCTTCGGTTTTTCAGGGTTTTTTACATCCTCGTATAACCATTGTTGAAAACCAAAATTTTAGTCTTTCTTCTTTACTCTGCTTTCAGAATCTTGTTGATCGGAATGTTTTTGCCAAAGTTATGGGCATTTGAACCCAGCAAGTCCAAAAACCGGGTATTTCCCTGCCACATCCGGGCACGGCGGGATAAAAATATGGGAGGTCATGGACAAAGTTATGGGCATTTGAACCCAGCAAGTCCAAAAACCGGGCTTTTCCCTGCCACATCCGGGCACGGCGGGATAAAAATATGGGAGGTCATGGAGAGTGACCAGCAACTAATTGGCCACATGGGGATGGTCTCTACAACATTTTTGGTGAGCGGATGTCATCATGATCACCTCAGACGTCCAAAAAACCGAGGCAAAATTAATGAAAGATTTTGAAATTCGTCGATTTTTGACCATTTTTTAACCTGGGTTGTGGGTCAACCCTTCAACCGAATTGCATGGGACCAAAAGTGATTCAATTTCCGAATCCTTTGGCTACACTGTGATATAATTTTCAAGAAATATTTCGAAAAATTACAAAAGTTATGCCACATTAAAGTTATCCAGTCTACTTTGGGCCTCCCTGTATATCCACATTATCTGGTCAATTTAAATATATAATTTACAATTTTCATTGACTTTATTCGTGTTCCTCATAATATATGTACATACATTATGTAACTACAAATTACAAAGAATTGGAACAAAATTTGCTTCGTTTTAAAAACTTTTTCGTAAAACTTGAACTCAAAATTAACATGAATGAGATCAGGGGAAAATGAGCATCATTTACATGAAAAAAAGAACATCAAGAATTAGTAATCCGTTCACGAATAAGAATTGTAAATTATCACAAAAAAGTAACAAAACAGTACGCACGCTTTTAAGTGTGCAAGTCAGTTCAATAAGACACACTTGGAAAATTCTTAAATATTATATCGTAAGCAAGTCCTCATTGGATGACGACTTTTGAACTTCAACAAAAAAAATTGATGGAGGCAGCAATTGGTTCAGACTGTATTGTATCTTATTGGTCACAAGTGATCTCTCAGTATTTCATCAGTGATGGAACACCACTACAAGAAGGAAAATGCGTGGAGACTGTAATCTTTCCCTTCTGATAAATCCGAGTATCTCATCTGCAACATAGATTATGTATGGATTAAAATTTACCATAAACTTGCAACAATCAAGTTACTGCTTTTAAAGTTTTTCTTTTAGGGAAGTTACAATGTTTCTCTCTCGAAGTAAGGAACTTACGGTAACTTTATTTTTAGAACTCGAGTCGATACAAGCGTGGACAATATTTTCGGCATTATGGGCTACGACATAATCTCCATGAACACCATCCCAAACCAGTGCAATCATTCCAGCAATTGGAGGCTCTAAATACGCATTTGTAACTTTCTGATCTGTAAATGAAAATAGTTTTGAAAGAAATAGAAATGAAATTAGATTATGAATTATGAACACAGAAAGAATTTTTTTGCTAAATTACCAACAACTTTTTTCTCCATTGCTGCTTTTATACCGTCAACAGGGGAACTGTATTGTCGAATAAAGATATCACATGTTGAAGCGAATCTAATTTCAGTTAGGAATTCTCCAGTGCCAGTTCCGGCGACAGCCGTTGAATAAGGAGAATCATCATTATTATCACAAGCATAAACACAACAACCATACTGAGCAGCCTGAAAGAAGAACGAAAAGAGTTGTCAAGTTTATGAATGACCGGTACATGAAATCCAACATTAGAAAACTTACGGGACCCACACGACCAGGCATTTTGTACAATCCACCCCCAGTTGAAGCTACAGCAGCCACATGACCATTTTTATCCAGAGCAACAGCCCCTACCTATACAGGAAGAGAAGTTATATGTAGAAAATGTCCTTAATTATTTAAAAAGTCAATTAATAAATTATAGAACAACTTACAGTGTCACTCATTATATTCTTAGCTTCAGACTGGGAATCGACGTATTTTTGGTACTGCCTTTTTGCTCTCTCTGAAAATGATAATAATAATAGCACAACATGCTCACAAGAATACAAAATACTCTTTACTTTTTCAGTTAAGGTGTAACTTACTACATATCAATAGACTATCATCACAAGTTTTTATGCCAGCAGCGGAAGCCCATGATTTGGCTTGTGGTCCTACAAGTAAACTGTGTCAAAATTGATTCATTGGATTATATTCTTTTTAAATACTGTAAATTCAAAATGTTATCTAAATGTTATCAACTTGAAAATTTTACTTGGGAGGAGTCAAAGGCGATGGTTTTAATTCAGCCAACACTAAGGAACATATGAAAAACATAATTACAAATATCCTTCTCTTGAAAGTTACAGTATATATTACTAATTACCCTTGGCAGCATTGGACGGATTGAGAATTCCAGGGGCAGCTCCTATACCAGCAAATCGTCCTGTCCCAGACATAAAACCAGCGTCACATTCTACAGTCTCATTAACAGTCAAATGACATCCTCGACCTGCATTGACCTTCTTTGAATTCTCAAGTATAGACACTGCCTCCACTACAAGGATGATAATAATACATATTTATATTTAGATGGTAAGTGCATAAGTAAGACAAAATATTTCCTTCTTTCTTTCCAGAATTAAAAAGTTGGAAAATGGATTCATACCAACAGCCTCATCTGCACTTCCTCCATTCCTCAAAATCTTGGCTCCCTGTCAATAACAATAATGTTAATTTAACTGTTTACTGCACAGACACAGAACTTTAATTATGAAAGTAGATTAGATAAAAACAAGTTAGATAAAATGAATTCACCTTTCTGCATGCAAGTTCGCTTAGCTTTTGATATAAATCTTGCCTCTTATGAGAATGATAGCCAGCGCCTGGAATAAAAGAATAATGTACAATAAGATTTTATAAAAGATCCTTTGTCCAGGATGATTATGTACTCACCAAAATGTATCGCGAGGAAGAATTTATCACGGTCAAGTAAATTATTGTCCATTTATTTAAATGACGGCAAGGGGACCAAGGAGAGCTACTCGTTTGGTTTTCTTGAATTCGTGTGGGAGGGACAAATTTTATTCCAAAAAAAAATTGTGACATCATTTTGTAATTTTTGTAGCCAGTTTGACCTTTATGATAATATTCCTTCTATCACTATTTGGAACCGTCAAGTACAAGACATGTGTGTGTGGCTCCATGTCAAATCCAGTTTTAACCAGCATTGTTAATAATTTCGGTAAGTATGGTACATGAATCATGGAAAAGATATTTCGGCTCAAAACTTTTCTTGTTTTAATTTGTTTCTAATTTTAATAGTAGATCCGTAGAGGCTCTTGAACAACAATAATAATAACAATTATTCTCATCAAATGGCTTGTATACTTTATGATGGTAAGTTGAAGTTATCTTTTATAAAATCCTTGACACTGAAACCATCTGACAGGAAACTATCCTACCATTATGATAATGATTTTTAAGTTGTACTAACATGTAATACAAGATAATTTTGTATCTGGCTTTTTTGTTTACTGTCAAATTTTTTGTTGTAGGTATAACGGCCCACATATCCGGTCTTGTGACGGATGTCCACAATACAAAAGATAATGCAATTTGGTATAAAATTCAAGTGGAAGTCAAAGGAATTTGGTGGCACGTTGAAAGGCAAGATTTTTGTCATGCACAATTTCTTTGCAAACAGCTAACTAAAAAGTTTATTAGATTTACATTGTGCTTCTTTTCTTCCAGGCGTTACAGTGATTTTGAGGCCCTTCATCGTAAACTTGTGGATTCTCAAGGAATTAATCTAATCTTGCCACCCAAGAAGCTAATTGGCAACAAGGATCCTCAATTTGTAGAACAAAGACGAGAACAATTAAATTTATATGTCAAGAATTTGATGCAACTTTTGGGGAAGAATCCTCCTGAAGATTTAGCCCAATTTTTATGTTTATATGAATATGAAATCATATATATGCTACGAAAACTAGCTGTGGATATTTTCGAAAAGGTATTATAGCTTACATTTTCAAATTAATTTGTTGAAAATATCCAATCAACATGTAAGTCAATGATTTGGTCTTGTATTTTCTCAAAGGGAGATCAAGTTTTGGAAAGTTGTAGTTCGTATGTTTTGTCACCGTATCAAGTGAGTTTCTCATGCGTTTTAAACTACAGTTTATAATTTATCACTTTGTACAGTACAATTTTGAAAAGTTGATTGTAACGCTATGTAAGAGTTCTCATCAATTTTCTGTCTTGGAATTTTCTAGATATATGCCATTAATGAAAGAATGAAAATGCCTATACCGCCGTTAAACTCTTTTGGTAAGTCATTGCTGTGTCGTAAATATTTTATAAAAAAAATTTATCACATAACATGGACAAAACAATAATTAAATTAACTTCAAGAGTTTACAGCATGTTTTTTCTTGTTCCTCTACAGATAAACGTCATGACTTTAGCCATATTATTGACTTTTGTACAAGGTACTTTCTTTAAGAATTTAATTCTTTTGAATGTCTACTGTAAATGTGTTTAGTATGAGTTAACTAATGTATAGTTGTATTTGTCATATTATCACCACCTCGGTCTACAAGGCTACGGAGTTTAGGTAAGATGACTAACATTTATTATATTATCAAATCATTCCATATTGTTCTGAAGAAATTACAGAGTAGAACTAAACACTAAGAAGATTATTTTTTGAAATCTTTCGCAGAAATTATTGGAAGTAATATTCCATTGGGGAAAAGTACTATTATCGCTAATCAGTATTCGATGGACTTGTCGCCGTAAGATTTTTATAAATAAATTTTCGAAAATGACATACAGTTTATACAGTTTTTCTGTAAAGAAGCGTATGAATTAATCTCACTTCATTCGTTCTGAAATTTGTTATATTTTTGTTTCCAGATTCAAGTCCTTACAAGAGCTCATACTAAAAATTGTGAATGTTGGAAAACTAGCACAGGTTTGTGGAATATTGTTTAAATTTTTAAAAGTTATTACATCACTTACTCAGGAAATCGTCTTGCTTTACACTCAGTCAGTAAGCTCTCAATATATTGAGGGAGGTACAGGAATTTATAATATAATATAATATTTAATTTATAAATTTTCAAAACTAAAGGTGGAGCCTGTCCGTCAAACAGTGGAAAGGATTTCGATTCATAATTCTCATCTTGATTCATTAAGTCAACTCCTTTTGTGTGATACGCTTTACAAAGCTTACAATGAGGCTGGTTCTACCCACATCTGGCCACGAGTAAAATCACTGAATTTGAGCAATAATGTGATCAAGAATGTTTCAGACATTGGAGCTTTGGTACCCGGCCTTCGTCATATCGATTTAAGTTATAACCAGTTATGTACAGTTTTTAATGTAACTTCATTACCATACCTGGAAAATGTATCCTACGCTGGGAATGTCAGTAAGTACTTAATAATAATAACTTAGTAATAAATAACTCTTTGTATCACAAATTTGGGTTTAAAATCATTTCTGATTAAATGCTTTTTTATCTTGCAGTTTCATTTTTAACGAATCTTCATTTAAATTTCGGAAATGTCAAATCGTTGGACTTGTCTCAAAATCAAATAGAAACTCTGGATGCGTTTTGTAAACTCTACAGTCTTGTCAATCTTAATTTAAGTTGTAACAAAGTCTCATGCGTCGAACAAGTCCGTCATCTTGCCGAGGTAAAATATATTTTATTATTTTATTACTGATTAAGTTTACGTGTACTTTAATTGCCAATATTTGTGATTAATTATGGCTAAATTTTTTGTATTTTTTCAGTTGCCTTGTATTGAGGTGTTGATTTTAACTGGGAATCCTGTCGCCTCGTCCGTTGACTACAGAGTTCGTTCATTATCTTTCTTTGGTCCTCGTGCGAATGATGTCTGCCTCGACAATGAACGAGCTTCACTTTTGGAAATGGACCAAATTTCGATACTACAAGCGATTTCAATTGCAAGGCAGTCAATCATGTAGTGTGAATGTTTTGAACCAAAAAGGAACAATGATGGAGACCCTCTACTATCCGCATATATCTTCCTGTTTTTCATGCATATACTCAAAAATGGTTGATTTTAAAGTCAGTCTATCCAACTTTGATCAAAACTGAAAAATCCACATCCACTCTCCCAATGAATGAGTGTAACTCCTGTATTATTAAATTAATATACCATCTACATTTAAATTGCTATATACCTACTGTATAAAGTCTTAGTTTTATTAGGTAGACTCTACATCGCTGTAGTTAAATAAGCATATTTTTGAGAGATGTTTACGTAATTTCGAAATTCGAAGAGAGGAGGAGGTGAAAAGTAACCTTTATCTTTTTATATACATTATTTATTAATGATAATGAATATTATTATTGAATGTCGCAACCAGTGCTTAAACTGCAAAGTATATATACACAATATGTACTTATTATATTTTAAGATACAATAAAAAGTTTTTTAAATTTTACTTTTTAATTTTCTGTTATAGTGTCCTTCCCTATTTATTGTGGATCACCCTTTTTGCAAAATATAGCCTAGGTATTTCATATGAAAACAAATTTCATTCAAGTCTTAGTCAACGTCTTCATAACCTTCAATAATTATTTTAGTAATTTGTTTGATGTTCACAGACCCATTCGAGGTCATTACAAAATAATTACATGTTGTTATTCTTCATGGCTGATTCAAAATTATATCCTTCAGCCTGGACTGTTGAATATAAAGAGTTTTCATGAATACAATCATGAGGATTGGACTTTTGAATTGTGTGTGTGTGTGTGTTTATAACAAGGAATAACGTAAGACTTTCTCCTCCTCCCCCTGAACGCAGACTTTTCCTGAGGAGAGGGACATTCTTTGGTCCGAACCACGTTTCCTTGTGTACAGAATGAAAGGGAAGCGGAAGAAGAAAGGAAAATGAGGAATGATGATGATGTAGAATACAAGAATTAGAAAATGTGTGTGGTGACTGTTTAAACACGTTTGGAAAAGAGAAGGAATGTACGTTTTAATCTAATCAATATTTGCCTTTATGAAAGATTTAGCCAAAGCCTCACTTAAATATGTACGACGACGAGGATGGAAGACAGGTAGGTAGACACACACACAATCTTCCCTTCATACACGGACCAACCCGTCCAACAAACAAACGAAGAAACTTGAACCGCAACAAAAAAAAACTACTACTACCAAGTTGAATGCAACGGTTCGCTAGGTACATAACTCCTGTCTATTACCCGCTTCTCTCCCTCTATATTGGGTATGTACAAAATGGGGAATTCCAGATTCAATTCAAATCATCTAACGCTCCTCCTCATTGTATGCTAAATAAAGTAAGGTTTTTTCCCTTTCTGAATGTACCTTCTCTGTGTAATATTTTCCACCCAGAGTACCTCATGTTTGCATTTCGGTCCTATACAAGACAAGAAAATGGGTAATGCTTGTCATGGACGACACACACGAAGAGTAGAGGATGGCATTAGAATATTTTATACACACCTTGTCAGCTGGTAGCTACTATAATAATAAGGACGTTCGTCTAGTGTAGTCTCCTTCTCTCGTTCCACACAACCACTTTACTTACTTTGTCTACCATGCGATAACACTCTCTTTCTACTTGACCACCACCGTTGTTTTTTGCAATAGGGATTTTCCTTCTCTCTCTACAAGACATGACATTAATTCAAAATTATACAACAACATTTTGAAATGGCGTGTGCTGTGCTCCCCATTTTCCATGTCACCTCCAATCATTCTGACTAATTTAAATATTTTTAAACCTCTACCCTTCGACTTGTATTATGTGACGTTCCATCACACACTCTCTCCCTTTGTGCGTGCTTGTGTAGAAAGTGTGATTATTATTTCATAATTCGTTTGTTCTGGAGAATAACGAAGTAATGTAAAACGACTTTCTTTTGAAGAAACGTGGACTCAAATAATAATAATGTCAAGTTACTGTCATCAACTCTGAATTATTAAGGTAAATTTTTTTTTGTCTGTGTATTCTTTAACTTTATGCATATCCACAGGAATATTCCCTTTTATTTTCTTTATTAATAGTCCTAACATGAAATGATCGTGCCGGGTAATACAGTGTTAAGAGCTTTTCCCTTTTTGCTCCTTTTAATGGGTTCGACACCTACAAGTAAGGGAAGGCGTACATAATGTCGTACAATACAATCAAGATGTAGATAAAACGTTGTTGTTGCTGTTGTTATAATATAGCAGTTTACTCTAAACGGAGGATGATTACTTTTCTATTGTGTACTTTCTAACCTGGTGTCTCAGGACTCCCCTTTCACCGACTTTCACCTTTTACAAAGGAAAGGAATGGTTGTCATGTGGGACTGGATTGCTTATTGTCATGAAAAATTTGACATGTGGGATACACACAGAGGGAGAGTGTGTGTGTGTGGGAACAGCTTTCCCTCTCACTCGTAAAAAATATTGTCCAGTTAATTTTCTCTCTGGTGATTCCACACAACTTGTGTACTTATGTCCAAGTTGTGTCCAAAAAAGTGAGTATTCATGAAGAAAGGTGTAACATTAAATTAACATGTTTTCCATCTCTCAAACTATAGAACTCCTCTCTCTGTAGTGGTGATTACAAACTATCGTCATTTAGCTAAATATCATTATGACTTTTTCTTTCATTTTTGATTCCCTCCCCCTCCTCTCTTCCGTCCATGAGAAGTTTCAAGTTTAGAAAAATTTCGTGAGAGATTGTATTACATACAAACATGGTAGGATTACATGGATGTAAACATTATCTAAATACTGGACAGAGTACAATACAAAATAAATATTGATGGAGACGAGGAGTGAAGCTTCTCTGCGTGTAGTTAATTCGTTGAGTTTTTGATCACGCTAAAAATGGTCTTATTTCCCTTCTACTCTCATACAATCTCCTCGTCATCGCCTTGTATGTGTGTGTACAGTAGGATAGAATGGTCGGGTGAGTGACTTTAGTGTCATTTGACTCCGTCTACCATGGATTGTGTACTGAGTGGAGCCGTCTAAATTTATAAAAACAAAAAATGACAGAAAAGTTTAACAATTCCTTTCAAAGTTGTCTCTCTCTCATTCCTTCCTGGAGTATCCATGTATGAATCCAAGTTATTCATTATGAAGGGAATAACTTTAACCCAAGTGTATCACTCTATATTATTGTATGTACATCATAACTAATTCCTCGCAGTATGCAAAATCCATGTTCTCCCAGTCCCAGTATTGACGAAATTCCGACTGGGAAAACAGATATTTAGTGCCATATTCCCTATACTACAGTACAGACCCACATATTATTTAATGCAGTCGACGCTGGCGCAATATATACGTATATGGATAGAGAAAAGAACAAATACTTTTCAATATATTGACGACGAAAAGCCTACAAGTAGGTCAAAATAATTGCAAGTTTCTACGACGAGTTTATGTATACATAATATACATCCATATTTATTAAAAACTTTCAGTTTGAGTCCGACAGTTTGGTTCGTATTGATTCTCATATTTACGGCCAATGCACAAAAACTGGGTTCTTCATTTGTGGGTGTACATTTGCTGACACGGACTCAAATCAACAACAACAACGGAACACACACACCTTGTCTACGATAATCGTCCATGTCCACATGAATGGAACATATTATTGTATTATTTTTGTAATTGGCAAATGTTGAAATTGCCAAGAATATTTTTTCTCCACACATTACAAACACATTAATGCTGCGGTAGTTCTTTTGTAATTTTCTTCCCTCACACTTTTGTAACTGTGTACATTACTGCCTTGAGGGAAAAATTAACATGCAGATCGTAATTACAGTTTGATTTTCTTCAAAATGAAGTAAATATGCTACCAAGTTTGAGCTTGTTGTTCTCTTTGTTGTTGTTGTACGAGAACGCTCGTCATGGAAGGTTTTGCATGAAAATTGACGGTTGTTCTTGTTACTTGAAGACAACCTTTGATTATTTACAAGCTGAAAGTTTGTGATGAATGAAAATTAATTCAATTGAAAGTTGTAAAAAAAGAGGGGGAGACAGGTGCTGTACCTATGTACTTGTCATACAATCTTTATTTCCTGTTTTCTTTAGATTCTAAAGTTTAGAGAGAGATAAAAAAATCAAAAATATAAATTTCCTCGGTGCTAACAAAATATTTCCAAGAGTCACCCTGTCACAAAGAGGTGTTTAAGTTAACATTCCCATGGAATAAATATCAAAAAAATATCTTGGAGACTCTTGAGGCAAGTATTTACTACTTTACACAGCACATGGAGAGTACAAAGGTGCATTGAACAAATTTTTGAGAAAATTATTAAACAAAGTGAGGAGAACGGGGGACAAAAGTATTTTATTTATTCTTTTGTACTCGTCCTAAACAACCACTACACATTTAATTGTGCAAATAAATAGTTATAATAACAATGTTTGTCAACTTTCTCCCTCGTCACCTTTCCTCCTCCAATTATACTAGCATTGACATGAAGAAATTTTATTCATCAGGTGTCTCGTTATTACATTTTCTTCTTCTTTATTCTCTTTACCCTCAATTCCCCACCTCCGCCTCCTTTCATTCTTCTTTCCCTGCTCTTTACCCTTCCCTGTGTCTCGCTCTCCCTGTGTGTCTGTGTGTGTGTTCCTCACTTTTATTGTGTTCTCTATTATAACATTCTTTCAACTGTGGAAATTCCACATTATTTATTCAACTACTCTGACAACAGCTCCTTCTCCTTCATAGTTTCTCATTTTTTGCATTGTCAAGCCTCTTAAAATTGTCAACCTTCTTGAAAAGTTCTCCACCATTTGCACAAACAAACACACAGGGTACTTACACACACAACGAACAATGTTGGGAATTTTCAGTTCAATACAAATTTGATTGTGCTGTCAATGCTAAATACATCCAAACCAAACCATTAAATTTGACCTTCCATCTCTTCAAAACTGTCCAAATTGGACAAAAAAATGAAGAATGAAATATAAAATGGTTCCTCCCCAACAATTTGGATCCAAAATGTTTCAAAACTTTTGTGGGTCCTATTTTCTCTCCTCGAAAGTAAACTGGATAGTGTGACGAGTGGAAAAATAAATTTGAGAATGACATGGTCTTGATTTTCCACTTAGTTCCTTACTTATGATGAGCTGTTTAAGGATGATTAGTGTGTGTTCATTATAATATTTAGGATAGAACGGACCTAAAAGCAAAGGAAAATCGTAGAGAAAATATAATATGGTCGTAAACATAAAATCGAAACATTGGAAGGGATAATTTGACATATTCGGTCCACTTTCACTCTTTAGATTCTAAAATACAATTGTGTACAGGAAGGGTAGGGTCTTTTTTGTGATGTTTCGTCAAATGTCAGACTGAAAATGTCAGTTCCTTTTACATTTTACGGCGGCATAATCGCGTGCACTTCACGCTAATATGTAGTCGGTTACTACAGACATACTATAAGTTTCCATCTATAAATATGCATATTTATTTCCCAATCTTGTTTTTATTATTATTATAGACACATTTCCTGGATGCATACATTATTCTTTTTATCTATTCATTTTCTCCCTTTGTATGCATGTCTTGTTTAATTTTGACTTCCGTGAGTAAGATATTACTAGAGGAAACCCATTGGTGTGATTTGATGAGGTCAGTTTGTCCTTGTCACACTCCCAGTTTTATCCTCTTCCCCTCCTTTCCTCGGTCATTGTCTAGTTAGTAGAGAGGGAGAGTAAACCAGACAGGTGATGTATTGTCAGACACTACATTAACAATTGAGATGAAATCATCCTCACTGAAAGATTCAGTCAAAATGTTTGTCAAACTTTTACGTCTACATGTGTCCTTCTCACTATTTGACTCTGTGTGACTTGCATTGCATTGGAAAAGAGACAAAGGGAGACAGAATGATCAACGAATTCTGAGACTTTCACCTGGGGAAAGTGGAAGGGGGAAGGGAAAGGGGTCATTGCAAATCAAAAATTCTCATTTCTTATTTAAAGCGATGATGGGAAGGGAAGGGACATTGCGTTGCGCTGGTTGGAAACAATAATAGAGCACGTGGATTCTCTAAATTATTCTCTCTCTTCCCCTCAATGGCTGTACTTATTCTAGTATGGACATCAAACTGAAGGTTACACCAACAAACAAATGTTAAGGCAAGAGTCAAGACCGTCGTTATATAATATAAACTCACCATATTCACTTGGTAGTTGTAGGAAGTTAGGAAGAGGAGGGGAAAGCAAGGTATAAAGGAGAAAGTGCGTAGGGATTTGTTGAAAGCTTTTGAACTTTCAGCAACCAGAATGTTCTCCTGTGTGTGTGTTTTATTCTGTAGTAACTTCCTTTTCCTTTGTTCGTCTGGATACTACACACCTCCTCCTATTTTTACAAGTCATAATCTTGTTCTTCCTTCTTTCCATTGTTTTCATTTTGCCAGGGGTCCCGGCTCCCGGCACACTTTAATCGTCAGAGTCAAAAGTATTTTTTATGAAGCCTTTTGTAGTTGCAGTATAGGGCCGTGTGTGAGGAAGAGTGAATGTGTGTCTGTGTTGGAATAGGATAAAAATATAATAATAGAAAACAAGGTTTTAGCCAGGTACATTTTGCACAATTCTGCATCAGTATTTCCTACTCCTCCTTCTCCTTTTGCGAGTGTGTTTTAACTTTGTACCCCGTCCACACACACACATTTGTTGTTGACGTCCCTCTTTTCCCTGCCAGCGGACTTTGTATACCGCATTCTCAACCGATAAAATAAAATGCCAATAACTGCATCATCAGTAACTCATTGAGGAAAAGAGAGAGAGAGACGGTGTCGTATTTACATACATATCATGGTGTGTATCCTCTTTCCCGTAGTGTGTGTGTCATTCTCTTTCTCCCTGCCTCTTGATAGTCATGATGGGTTTAGGACGACAGTTGGATTGAGAAAAATGCCAGTTGACATACCTCTTCCTATCGTGTCAGTTCTTGTTTGGTGATCCGCCGCCACCACCATCAATTTTTTCCTTTCTCTTTCTCTCTCTTTTCCCTCCTGTGTTTACCTCCACTCATCCCATGTAGTGTGTGTGTGTGGACTGTGAGTGACAGACTGGAGAGAAAGAAGCTGATTAGTTATTTGTTTGTTGTGTTTACCTGGGATGTGTAATGTGATTGCAATTATTTTTTTCACTGAGTGTCCTTGTCGTCTAAGGTGAGTCAAAAAAATTGATATTCAACTTTTGGATGCAATTGACGCAAGTACATGTATGAATGTGTGTGTGTGTCGGTCAGATGGGTCACATCATTTTCAGCGTGAACAAAATTGAAATAAAATTAGGAATTGTGACTTTCTGTGCGGTTTGTCAATTCACAATTCGTTACATATGTCGTTGTTGTTGCTGTGGGTGAAAGGTTCTTCAAATTTTGTACATGGAATGAAATGTTAGAAATGATTCTCTTACGTGGATATATTTTTAGGTCTTATCTATCTGTGCTACCATACTATCTTAGATAAGTTAGTTAAAGGTGTGACAATTTGTCACCACCAACCAATGGTAAAATGACATTTAATTATGCAATTTTTTTATGTTGATTCCCTTTCTGATGTGTGTGTACTATTATTGTAGTAGTGAGTCATTCTCATTACCATGTGTATGCCATGTTTCAAATTAATTTAAATGTCATGCTCTGAAGAGTTTTATTTGTTCCACACATCTTTTACTTACAATCCTTCAACCTGCACATTTTTTCGTTAGTTATTATCCACCTTCAAGTACGTCTCTTTCATGTTAAGCCAACTTACAACTTAAAGGTCATCATCATCATGTGATACGTGACGATGTTTTGGGAGAAGGTGATTCACCTATTTTACCAATACCTATAAAATCCATTCTGAAATCTATAAAGATGACACACACACGTTACAATACATTACCATTTGGGAATTCAAAAATAAAAATGCAAATGGATGAACAATGTTCACTTAATTTTTCAACATGGGTGGGGGAGAGAAAAAGAAATTATGACACAATAAAAAGTAGAAACTAGTTGAACGACAGGAGTGTAAACCGTAAATTTATGACGACCCATCAAATTCCCGATTTTGTAATTCTGTTGTCAAAACATATTAGGCTAGGCTAGAAGGGGAAGACATTAAATTTTGACAGATTAGTCCTTTATAACTAATTGGCTACGTGAACCTAAATTCAGACGGCACTTTGTAGAATTTAATTCTAATTCCAGCCAGCTTTCTCCGAATGATTCTCCCGGGTTCTTGTGGTAAAAAATTCTGATTGTATAAAACTTTATAGTACATGTATAATCTAAAAATTTCGTAAAAATAACTCACGCACATGTTTATGTTGATTGCCTTCTATTTTACACGCACACGCACTCACTACTATGTAGTATTGTTCGTGCACCTTGCATAATTTACATCTTCGTACTACACTATGTATAAATCATGTCTAATTTTTTTATCGTCCACATAAAATATCCTTTCGGTATCCTTTCCCTTTGTGTGAGAGTTATAAATAGGTGACGTTAATTTATAATTAAATTGTCATTTGTAAATTGCAATGCCACACAGACAGACACAGGTAAATTACACGCCGCGTGTATGTAATGTAGTAAGAGAGGATAATGACAGACGAGTCAACACTAGATATCTGAGATTCTCATTTACTGATAAGGTGAGGACATGAGATTTGTCTAGTCATGATGGATGTTCCATTATTACAATCTTCCTTTTATCCTACCTCCTGCCCTTTCTCCCCTACATAAACGAACGACTGACACATTGACATTGTACCCCACAAGGAATCATCAACTGCAATTAATTCCCTTTCATCATCAAAATGTGTCATGTCAATTCAATGCGGCCGACTCCAAAATGAGATTTTGCATACATTACATTCTCCCACCAGTTTCCTAATCTACATTACAATAAATTTGGTAGTTTGGTGTGTGTGTGTATGTTTCACAAAATAAAAATTTGACAAGTCACCCAATAATTTTGATGGAATTGTGTATACAATCTACTATTCAGATACCTAGTTTGTACTGTGTAGAAAATTGGTAATCAAAAAAATGTTTCATTACTTCTACTCCTGATCAAATTTCAAATTCGTTTTTTCTTCCATGTCAAATGTAGCTGATTTAGAGGGAGAGACAGGTTAACAGTCTTTTATATTCAGTGACTATTATAAGATAAACGTTGCGATAGGCTGTCGTCACCAGGGATTCGGTTCAGGACCCTCATACTTGTCTGTTCTACGACAGTCGGCAATAAAATGAAAAATCTCATTTTTGCCCTTGCGATTTGTGGGTGAGGAGGTTTTGAAATCTTTTCGGGGTCAATTGATTTAAAAAATACCATTGTTAAGTAAACAGGTCCATAAATATGTATGGTCCGATTTACTTTTGGTACCACTCGCCAAAATAATTTTTTTCGGACTTGTCTGGACCCCACTAGACTAAAAAACCCGAAGGTATCTCCAGAAAACCCAATTTGGCTTCAGGAAAATTTTTTAATCATTATTTTAATGACTTTTTTTGTAAATTTTTTATTTTATTTCGGTTTTTCGTGGTCACTACACTACTCAAAGACCTTAATTAAACATTTTAAACGTGTTTTTAACGACCCC